>VUQG01017786.1:4464-27420 GCA_015106755.1 Etia nguti
GACCATTGCTGCTGGCTGGCCAAAAAAAGAAAAGCTTGGCTCAACCTTCTTTGTTCATTGACTTTCCATTGCAAATCCAGCAGGCATTCTCTCTCAGCTCTCCTTTTCCCTGACCACAGCTATGGCTTTGGATACAGCAGCAAGTCTGTCCTTTCTCCTTTTGTGTTTGAAGATAATGCCCACTGTTTGAAGTGAAGGGAATTTAAGTCAAGTTTAAGGAAAAATCGGGCCTGAAAGAAGAGACCTGTCTATATTTGTGACGACTAACAATGTAAAATCAAGGCTAGATTCAAGAAAGAGCTACACAAAAATACTACAACGCAGGCCTCTTTGAGTAATTATCAATGAAGCAGCTATAGCTAGTTTTTTTTTGTTGTTTTTCTTTTTATTTCATCATTTTGTCACAAATAGGTGCTCTTGGCAATCTAGCCTCTGAAGTGTGTTGCCCATCTTCACAAATATATGGGGGAATATTTTAAAGTCAAATCTTATTTGGGACTATTGCTTTAGTTAGATTCAAATTAAACTACTTTACTTGTCAACCAGAACGAATCGAGGGAAACAATAAAAATTAGTATCAAAATATCAAGTTTGTTTGTTTTGGGGGTTTTGTTTTTTGAGAAAATCTGCATTGTTAAAAATGTGCCACCTCCTGAGTGGTCTTCAAATCTAAGCCATGAGGCCACACTTTAAGTATTTGTCACAGCTAAAAGTCCAAAAGTCATGCATGGGTTTGGTCTGTACCGAGTAAAATACTGCCTCACATTCATGTCCTCTCAGCTACACTTGCAAGACTTGACAATCATGTTGGAGAGCTGCTCCACTTTAGGTGTCCTTCCAGAGTAGTAGAGTATAGTGAGGGGTTCCAGGTCTTGGGGGACACAGCAGGGGGAGGCGGATGCCTCTGGATTCAGAGTGTTGTAGAGGCTCAGCAGCTATTGAAAAGCACATAGAAATTAAATAATTATAAAATTCACATTTCTTTTGTATACTCTGTGTCTCTGCTTGTCTGATATTACATGGCAGAGTCATGGCACACAAAGACTTCTGCACAGAAATCCATGAGAGAAAGTAGTAACAGCAAAGAGCCTATGCCCCTCTACCAGAGAGCCAAACATCTGTTTTTTTACAGTCAAACTGTTGAAATATACACTCACTAGCCACTTCATTAGGTACACCTGTTCAACTGCTCATTGACGCCAATATCTAATCAGCCAAACACATTGCAGGAACTCAGTGCATTTAGGCATGTAGACATGGTGACGACGACCTCCTGTTCAAGTTCAAACTGAGCATCAGAATGGGGGAAAAAGGGTGATTTAAGTAACGATGAACGTGGCATGTTTGTTGGTGCCAGACAGGCTAGTCTGAGTATTTCAGAATGTGTTGGCCTGCAGGGATTTTCCCACCAAACCATTTCTAGGACAATTTTCAAACAATAGTCCGAAAAAGGGAAAAAGAGAAAATAACGAACCCTGGGCAAATATCAGTATGAAAGATGAACATAGCTACTGTGACATCACCCATTGGTTTGTGAAGTCCTGTTCTGAAGACTCGTAATGAGCGCTTCTGATGTCGCCACCTTGGTTGCAAAAAACTGGACATGACGAGGATGGGCAGGTTTGACTGTGAAACCATACGCTTATCACCTAACAACTTGTGACTGACAACTCGTGAGCCAATGAGTTTGTGGTTTCATACCACGCATATGGTGCATATGAAACATGGTATGACGTACACTGGCAAAAAACAATAACAATAACAAAAAAAGAGTGACTGTAAAGTGACTGTACCTACAAACTCAGCAGGAAAGTGACTACGGAGGTCAAGACAGAAAGCTGTTTTCCCATAGACATCTATAGGGCCAGAAGTCTTTTTGCAACCACAACTATTGCCATCTGGTGACCTTCAGATAGAATGCAGGTTTAAGACACTTATGCATTGATAGAATTTTCCGACCCACAAGGTACGTCCATGTTTTATACATGAACAACGCAAAAAAGCAAAAACACTTTGTTTATATCAGACATCAGTGGAGAATGGCCAGACTGCTTTGAGCTGATAGGAAGGCAGCAGCAATTCAAATAAACCACTTGTTACAACCAAGATATGCAGAAGGAATCTCTCAACATGACAATAAGGTCACTGTACTCTAATGGCCTCCAAAATCACCAGATCTTAATCCAATAAACCAACTTTGGGATGTGGTGGAATGGGAGATCCACATCATGGATGTGGAGGCGATAAATCTGCAGCAACTGCGTGATGCTGTCATGTCAATATGCACCAAAATCTCAGATGAAGGTTTCCAGCTCCTTGTTGAATCAGAACTGTGTGCAACCTGATGCAAGGTATAGCTAATGAAGTAGCCTGTGAGTGTACAAACCATACCTTGTTTACCACTGATGCAAGTGCACAGATGAGGTTCATGACACACACACAAAAAAAACCACCATAAAAAATCATGAAAGGAAGCGATTTCTGACTAAAATAACTTTAGCTCCTTTCTTTTCCCCTAAAGCCAACTTTCTTTTGACTGGATGCCCCAGCAGGTGGGGATACATTTAGTTTACATATCAAATAAAGGATATAGCTCTTTCTCCATGTTTAAATACAGGGCTCAGTCTTGTTAACACAAAACAGCTGCCTGGAGATTCAGTGGCAAAGTGGCAAGAGTTTCTGCTAGAAGAGTTACTGCCCAAGGCATTTTTTATTTTAATCAATGCAATATCTACACTCTGTGACTGACCTGTCTGTATATATATATAATACTGAAAGATAGCTTTCAGATATATTTATCATATATTTATTTGTGATCAAATCAACAAGCTTTTTATATTTTCTGTAAAGTTTTTTACATTGTAATTTAAAACTACCATGTAAAGTTGTAGTGAATATACATATAAAACATTAACATTTATGATGCATTTTTTTCTGCAATCTACGATGTACTTAAAGGTATTTTTGTTTCTGTGGCTGTAAGTTCTACTGTGCAAAACTCTCTCAGCAAAATCCCACTTACCGAGCTGTGCGTTGTGTCTGAGCTCCTCAGGTAAGGGCATGGCCCAGAGCAGTAGTTGGCATCGTAACCACTGGGCTCGTGGATCCACTTCCAGTCCAAATCACGCCGGAAATCAATGTGGAGCCGGCGAACACAGCAGCTCTCCTCCGTGTTTCTGTGATGAGGAGGAACAACAAAAACACAGTCAGTCTCAAGAAATGCTTGCAGTGGAACATTTAGGTTCTCTTAATATTTAATTGTTGTATCAAATATTTAAGCTTCTGCACATGAAAGTACCATTAAAACTTGACAGCACTAAGAATAGATTTCTCAAAGACTGGCTAAAACTGGCATGAATCCCCTTACGAGAAACAGTAGTTTGTGTCCAGCGCTCTCTTGCGTCGGCGTGTTGACTGAGTGTCCAGGCGGTGCGGCGGGATCATCATGAGGATCAGATGAGGGAGATTCTGTTCCATTTTCCTCTTCAAGTGATCCAGATCCAAGCGACTGTGCTCCTCCTCTTCATCAATACCTTGATTATAAACATGATCCAAGTGCACTGTGAACAACTATTAACAACTGTGGAAATTTACAATTTGCAAAACTTTTTTTTTTTAAATCCATCCTCTTTTATCTGAGAAACACCTTAAATGTAATTCACTATAATATAAGAGCACTAGTACCATATTACAATTCCTCAAATTGAAGCAGCTATGCTTAAAAATGATTTCTATGCAAATAACCTCGGATTATTTACCACAATAAAGATGTGATTTGGTTATTACGAAGATGAAATTTTCTTTCTTTCTCTCTTTTAAAGGGGAGTTTTTCCTTCCCACTGTCGCCAAAGCGCTTGCTCATAGGGGGTTATATGATTGTTTGGGGTTTCTGTGTTTCCTTTGTATTATTGTAGGGTCTTTGCCTTACAATATAAAGCGCCTTGAGGCAACTGTTGCTGTGATTTGGTGCTGTATAAATAAAAGTGAATTGAATTCAATGAAATGTTGCCATGTAAATGTATTGCAGGGATGGTAAGAAATCATAGTGAGCATAAAACATGGCTTGCACAAACCCCTAGTAGCTATGCCCATCCTGTCCATACTGTTTTTTCTTTCTGGTGTAAAAACTGATGTTACAAAATGTCACTGTAGCTCACCTTTAAACTTGACCTCCAGGACCTCATTTTCCTTGTCAATGATGTCGCCATTTGGGCTGAAGGTGTGACATGGACAGTGGACACTAATTTCCAAACCCATATTAGATCCTGCAATTAAAAAAAGGCAAGCTTTCATTAACCTTAATGATAATCCTTTATTATTCCTAATGATAACAATTCTGAGTTATTATGAAATGAGGAAATAAGGAGATCTCAGGCTCACCTCTCTTCATCAGCCACTCCCGCACTGTTTCGGTCACATCAAAGGAAATCCATTCTGCGGTACCTTTGGTCAGCACATTCTTGGCTCCTATGAAGCGTTGCTTTCTAATGTGTTCATTTCGCCTCACAATCTGTGAAGCAATAATAAACAGTTGCTCTGAAGCCTTTTTTCTCAATACTGTAGCAGTTTTAGTTGTTCTTGTTCTGATTATTCAATAATAGTTTTGAATCATGTGAGGAAAGAGTGCATTCAGTATATTAATATATATTAATAAACTATGAATACAAATGGTATGAGGAAAAAGTAAATTAGATTACTCTTGCAGCTCTTTGAGACTACACTGAGGCTATGTCCACATGTACATGGGTATTATTTAAAATGGGAGTTTTTCAGTTTTGCCTTGAAATATCTCTTTCTACATGAAAATGCAAAAAACAATTTCAGGGCTGTCAAAAGCATACCAGGTGGCACTACAGTATAACTCTAAAAATACAGAAATGTTGGCCAATCAGAAGCTGACAAACAATGAAACTGCACACACAAAACTGACACTCACACATCTGACTTTCCTCATTCATTTCCCTGCCTAGATTTAAATCTTCACCCCTGGAAGGGGTTTTTCAAAAGCTCCAATTTCAGTGACCGTAAAATGACAGTAAAATGCCATTTATGTGTTGGAAAAGGCTAAAACCTACAGAAAAGCTACATTTATCAAAATACGTGTGTGCATATAGACGGGCTACAGGCAAGGGGTGTTTTTAAGCTAAATGCTAATTCCCACCTTTGTATAGTAAGTCATATCATGTCATAACTGTTCAGTCATAGTTACATCTGGGACAGTTTATGGATTTACTGTAAATGATGAAGTAGGTTTGAGGTGGCAAAAGACAAAAATGACCAAACATGCACTTCTAACATCAGCCAGACCCAATATGCTAAAATTTAATGGTGGTTATATCTTTAAAAAAGATGCATTTTAATCAACAAAAGGCCAACTCTGCTATTATAACAGCTGTCACAGTTACTTTTTAGTTAAATTCCCCATTAATGCTGCTTTTGGCAGTGTTCCAGTAGATTGTATCACTGCATTTGATAAAATCGGACTAAACCATGTCTTTCCATTTTTGTTGGCTTGTATTTATTTCTCTATAACTAAAGACATGTGGGAATGTGCACAAGATCTATAAATTTACATTTTACTATTTCTGTTATTATTTACTTAACTTTTGGCAAGGTTGCCACAGGTCCCTGGTTTTTCTGTGGAATTTGGCTATTTGGCTGGAACATGCTATAAATACATCCTCTGTCACCAGAGCAGGATGCAAAAGAGCTATTTTCCAAGCACTATTAGGTCGCTGCACAAATTATGACCTGTTTATTTATTTATTATTATTTTTATTGACAGACATTCTTATTTTTGTATTTTGCACACCTCTAAACTATTATTTTTTCTTGTGACCTTCTAATCTAGAGCTTTTTTTCCATATGTTTTTCACACACTTTTTACTTGTTAATCTGTGGTGTGACAATAAAGTTTAATCTGAATCTATTTTGGAGGTGTTTTCGGTCTGTGGGTTGGGTAGATCTATTTTTATGAAAATAAATAGCCAGATTTTAAACGAAATCATTTTTTTTACACCAAAATCTTACAAAACCAACCACAGAACACAGCATATATGCAAATACCAACATGCCAACCATGTGTATCTAAGCACCTGCACGCACACCAGATTGCTATGATGCTTTTAACTGCCAAGATTAATACCAGCTCTGGGTACTAGGCTTATATATCACATCTGACATATATCATCCTGTTAGGCAACAACAGCTTGCAAGCATGGTGCAACATTTGACATCATCTGGAAACACTGTATCTATTCACTACATAAATGTAGTTTTACATTGTGCCTTCTGTTCTGTTTTTCCACTGAAATATCTGGTGCTGGCTCTTTAGTGTGGCAACACTGGCTTCATGTTATTTCATAGCCAGATAGGTCATGGATTTATTTGTCAAAACATGTTGGCTGAAAACAATTCCAGCACTGTTTAGGGGTAAAAACTGCTGAGAGAATTAATATTCAAACAGTAAATTTTCATACCACCAAACTAAAAGAGTAAGCATCTGCTGCAAGTGTAATGCAGGTGATGCATTTTATGCTGAACTGCAAATAACAGTCATTCTTTTTCTTTCAGACAATTAAAATATTTAGTGTGTTTAATACAAAAAACCCCCAACATATTTCCATGTGTTAAGTAGCAACTCTTTGGGCTTAAATTGTGAGAAATAAATGTGTAAAATTACAAAAAAAAGTTCTGTCAGCTCACTGGCGACACTGTGCTGTAGTTATAAAGCAGAATGTTTTTGTTAATTCACAGAAAATGTTCTTTTTACTACTTTAAGGTACATTTTTGAAAAGCCAGGTATGTTAATAGTATATTTTTCTGTCATTTAATTGTGTATCGGTCACTTTGGTGTAGCATGGGGGAGGTCTTTATCAGCAGGAAAAGTTGTAAAAGTTAAGAAGCTACAGTTAAAATTTACCCCCTCTTTCACAGTTTCCAAAAACAACCAGTGGGCCGAATTGGAGTCTTTTCCGGGCCAATTCTGGTCCCCAGGTCGCATGTTTGACACCCCTATCTTAGATCCTTATAACAGAATATTGCACTGAGGACATTAACTACAATATTCAGTACTGAAGATCTACACATAACTATAATTAAGATCATTATAGACATTTGTAGATGTGTACTACTTGTTCTTCGATAACACTGTCTGTGGCTAACTGTCCTGGATCTGCAAAAATCTTGCAGGCTTGCTGAACTTTTCAGTTGTTCATCCATTTGTTACCTGCAATCGAGTCATAATTGTCTATTGTTTTGTTAATAGGGGCCTGAAATAGCAATAGAACTGACTAGCTATTTCAAGATCGGTTTTTCAACAGTTCAGAATTGTAGTAGTATTTTTCTTTTTGTTTGTTTTTCCTTGTATACAAAGATTACGTCCAGGAAAAGTATTTGCGGTCTGCCTTTAATCTAGGTAGAAGGACAAGGAAACGGTACCTTTACGCACCTGGTAGAGCTCAATCCGCTGTTCATTCCTCTTGGCAGTCGAGTTTGGAACTCTCAGTGCTCGAAACTCTGCTCTGAACAGGTTGGTCGCGTTCCTCTCCATGGCGGAGACGTTAAAACGGAAAACCTTAGAAGTAATGCCTTTTGGGCAGTAAGACAGATCGTCTGGAACAAATAGAATAAAACAAATGTTTTGTGAGAGAGCATGCTTAGAAGCATTTTATGTCCATAGATAGATAAGACAGATGGACCTTGTACAGGTAACTATACACAGTTAAAATCCGATCTTGGCCATAGTGGTTCTGTGGTGTCTGGCACTGCGTTTATCACAGTGAACGACTAGTGTTGCTGCCCACCTTAATCACTAACCTTGTCAGTGTTTCTCTAACACATTTTGTCTATATTTGGTGGAAATGAAAATGTTGTCACTGAAATAGCATTATTTAGCTTAGTATGACCTCACCTATCTGGTATCAAAAACCTTCCTATCCTCAGTCCCACTGACAACTTTTTGGACCTGAACCCTTTCTGACCATGATGACTTCTCCACAGCCCAACCTCAGTCCTTGAGACATGCCAGACTCTACATAAGTACCATGCTATAAAAGGAAATCTTTCCGATGTTTGTTGTCCACACTCTCAACACAGTAATTTGTCAGTCTTGTGGCAGCCTTCTGCTTCATTTACACCTGCCACGGCCTTGAGTTGATCCACAGAGCAGCCTTAAGGTCATTCAAAGGTCAACGTATTACCTCTGAACCCCATCAAAAAGCTAATGTATGTAAATGAGGTAAAGAGAGTGATGTCACTGGCCCAGACTCAAATTTTCATTCCACAAAGTCAGTCTTCAAGCACTCTTATGCCTCATGCAGGCAGCACCATCGGCGCTGTGGCTTGTAATCACCAACTGTGCCGACAGTCTACTGTCTTAAAGGAGTAGTTTGATATTTTGTGAAACTTACATTCCCACTTTCTCGCTGTAGATTACGTGAGAAACTTGACATCATTGGTATGAATACCACCAAAAAGAGGATTGAGCAGGCTAACAGCTAGTCACACGTCATTTCATTCTCAAAAAATAATAGGAGCTAATGTTGGCAGCTAGGTGCAGTATTCTTGGTGTGTGGTAACACATGATGTCATTCACAAGCATGTGCCTATTGTGGAATGATTACAAAATCTGTGGCCACCTTTAATGAATGACAGTACATCCTAAAGTGTAATCAAGGTTAAATAACTCAGAACTCTAAGAGCGTAATTGGATACAAACAAGTCATGTGACATTGGAAAGAAAAAATAAAAACTGCCGCGGTAGACGTTTGGGAGTATAGTTAATGAATGTATTAACAGAGCCGGATACGGCACCACCACTCAGTCTTGCTGCTACGCTTTCCAAGTACCCATTTGCATTTGAATTGAAAACAGTCTCTGCGGTCCAGAAAGCATTTTTTCCCCGTAGACCGCCATTATCAAAAGAGACATCTGTAAAACTGTTAAATACGATGGATCAAATTCATGGAGTCTTTATATTCATAAAAATTCCCACTAGCCACAAAAGTGAGTTTTTATTTCTTGTCTATGGACTGCAGCTTGTGGGAGAAACCAGTCAGTGGGCAGCTAATGGTGTTACCACAACAACAAAGCTTCACTAAGAGCTACAAAGTATTGTAGTCACTTTAAGACGGGTCACAGTGTTTCTTCCCAACATTACACAAAACAGTCTCTCAGTAAAACCTTACCAAGTCTTATCTGCACCTGAATCTAATCTAACTTTAACTGTAGCTTTATCATGTCACAAAAGAGATTAGGGGTGCTTTATAAAAGATATCCTGGTGATAGGCAGGGCAGATCAAAATGTGCTTCAGCTGTATGTGTTGAGGGCAATGAAAGCTGATGTAATTTGTTTTTAATTTGAAAAATTTGTTGGAGACAAGTTTGACACATCATTTGAAAAAGTACTTTAAAGAAGCTGGGGATTCGTCTCCATCTGTTACATAGATTTTGTGTAAATACATTTTTTTAAACTAATTTTTCTGCAGGAAAAGACATGTTTTAAATTTGCTTGAGCTGTTGATGAACCGGGTTAAAACAGAGGTGACCTTGCCCATTTGCTCCCATTGAGCTAAAACTTATGATTTGAGTTTTGAAGAGAAAAGTTCAGAAATGTTTAATGCCTGTGTTCTTGTATGAAGAAGTAAACTGGATAAACATGGAGAATACATTAGTTTAAATGTTGTTTTAATCTAAAAGATGGTTGCCTTGCTTTTTTTTTTTCTTTCTCTTTCCTGCAAAGCTCAAAAGTGGAGCTCAACAAATCTGAAAGTTCATCATCTTTCCTTCTCCATCATATGAAAATCACATTAACCACTCTCAGTTTAGGGGCTGAATGAATACAAGTGGATATACTGGGCATTGACAGAATGCATATTTCCAAGTATGAGATCACACTGGACATATTAAAAAAAACACTTGCATACACCAACACAACCCTTGTATTTAAGATTTTGTCATCAATCAGCTTGTGCTATTCCTTTTAAACACCAGTGAACAGTACACCGTATATAAATCTTTGTCATCACACTGTCGTACCTCGAGACCATCCGTGGCTCTCAAATCCAGCTACGAGTCCACCATCTCAAGGCACCTATTCCTGGTGTTTTCGTCAAAAACCATTTTGTGAGATTCGAAACAGAACATTGCTGAGGGAAAATAGGTCTTTTGAGAAACACCTGTTGATTTCAAAGGGACTGTGATGCAATGATCTTGGCTTTGCTCTAGACCATGAGGCCCGCTTCGCCTCTCACACACGCACAGCAGTTATCCTATTCTGCTTTCTCGGTAATCCAGACTCAGTCGGACCACATGCCACTTGAATTTCCTTCAAGTGCTGACACATGTCCCTCCAGCACAGGTTTTCCAATTACAGTTCATAGCTTTTTATTCTATAGAGGAGAAAGTCTAATATGGGTTTAACACATGTAGAGGAAATAATGTGAGCCTAAGCAGCCTTTATGTGTTATTTTAACAAATATTTCACATATAAATTTAAACTCATTTTGAGCCAAGTAATGACTTGTTACCTATACCTGCTGGCAATATGAGATGCTGGCATAGTCTTTAGACTTTATTGGGTTTAGGGCTCAGCCTCACACACAGTTTAGCAAAGTTAAACCTGAGCTGTCCTGTATGTGATCTCATTCTCGTGGGCCACCCATGAGCATAATTAACTAGCTGAGACGGCCAGTGGGGTCACTTTGAGCTCCATCTCAATAGGCAAGTGGGTGGCACCAGCATGAGGGCTACAGGAGAGCCAACTCCTCCCATGCAGAGAAACTCCAAAGTAGAAAAGAGTCCTTCTATCCCAGCTAATGGGGAGGTCCTGCTGTCTAGCTTTTCCTGCTCATTTCTGATAACTTTTCCAACTCCTTCTTCTATAGGCATCCCCATCTGCCTGTGCAGATGTCCCTCTCATTTGAACCTGACTGGAAAGGAAATGGGAACATCTGGGATGGGAGACATGAACCATAGAGAGGGGAAAAAAACAAGGCGAATAAGAGCGGAGTCAGGAGTGGGAGGAGAGTGGCCTTCCTGGAACACAGGTTCAGACATAAAACAGGTTGGCGAGCACAAAAGAAATAAAGCACATCTTTCACAAGGGCACTGCTTTCGCCTTTCAGTTTTACAAAAATCCAAAGAATTCAGAGAAGAGTTTTACACATTTAAACATTAATCTGCTAAAGGGAAAATGTTTTTAAATGTTTGAGATGATTATGTGACACTAACCAGTTTCCAGCACAAACACTAAAAAGAGGATTTAGTCTGTAAAAGAGGGGACGGCTTGAATGGGGTTAAACGTGGAAGATCAAAAAATAAATATTATAATAAAAATAATATCATAAAACTGAAAGAGTATTTTACCAGCTAGAAATTGTATCAATCTAAAACTATCAATGAAACGAAATAACACAATTGCTGTTTTGAGTCTTGTGCCGCTGGGTTTAGGCGTGCACTCTTCGTTTGATGCGCAATTACGCACTATGGACACGTTGGTGGCTGGCATAAGTTGGAGAAAGACAGCTTGGCTGTCTGAAAAAGTGCGATACTTACTGTTCTCCGGCGGTCCGTTGTCCATGTTGAATTTGTATATCTCTTTGGCATAGTACTCTGTCTCTGTGTTGTCTTGACCGCAACTCTGCTGCCGATCCCTCCCCAACTCCTCCAGTAGCTCCTTGGTGCTGTTATACAACGCTTGGATTTGATAGGGGATTTTACTCGGTCCAAGGGATTGTGGAGGACTAGTCAGTCGAAGTTTGCTCAAAATTTGACCCTTTATCGCCTCGACCCTCTTCCTTTTCACATGGTCAATATCCACAGTGGCACAAGTTGACAGGGATGAGCTCAAAGTTGCGCAGTTGAGGAGGATGACAAACAGTAAAGCCGTACCCAAATGCATCTTTCTCTCTGCATTTGTTCGCTCGATGGTTGAAATGTGTGGAGGACTACCAGGGTCCGTGTCAACTATCCGTCAAAATCACAGTCCTGTGACCTATGGTTCTTCTTGTGTTTCTCTGAACTTCCCTTGGAAACTAATGATTAAAAACTCCTCGCTGGATTCGTTTTCTTGTCCCCTTTGCCAGCGGAAATCCAATTTTGTGTTCGCCCATCAGACACAACTCAATTCAAAGTCCCGAAAAAGACGTTCTCCCACATATATGAAATTGATCCGTAGAAACAAGCAATCTGGTCTTTTGCATACTTGTGCTCACTCCAGCAGATTTATCCGGTGGCCTGGCACACTTCTCCTCTAAGTCTGTATCACTTAAATGTAGAGCCGCCTTATTGTCTCAGAGGAGGCAGACCGCAGGTTGTCCCGTTAACGAGCGACTCTGAGCGGTCGGTATGGCCTCACATGAGCTTTATATCGGTCGTTTCTGACGTTTTGATGGAGGAGGGTCCCCGGGAGTGCCCAAAACGTAACCGGGCATTGAATGCAACGCTCCAGTCATCAACTCTGACATAATAAGCAAGTTTTTAAAAAGAGAGCAGTTTCACGGGCAGGCCCATCAAACAGCAGGGACAATTTAAGCTCCAGCCCACATGTGTTTATTTACTAAGGTATTTGAAGTGGTGTTCAGGTCTGGTCTTGTGGTCCCCGTTTGTGTGAGTGTGAGTTCGCGTGTGTCTTTATAGTCGTACGTCGCAGTAAATTATAACCGTGTTGAAATCTCAGTTGATGCATCTTCTGATTGTCTGCTGTCGTATGCCCCCTAGTGGCAAGTTGTGCCACTTGCAGTTGCCAATTTGCTCAAAGAGCCTTACACTTAAAAAGGATGTAATACTGTGTGGTGTTTAATGTCCAGATACAAAAGTTTGGTGTTATCTCTTTGCCTCTAAGGAAAGTTGTGGTAGCAGCTTTAACAACAGCAATAAACAGAGGTCACAAGGTTTACACATAAAAAAAACCCCATAAAGATAACAAGTGATAATTCACTGCTGGGTATTTTTGTGTGTTTGTTTTGCTCTGCTGTCTGATGTTGGAGTCTTCCCACAAAGACCAGCACAAAACAGGGCAGCGGTTGTTGTCCAAGGTTGCGCTCAGATTACATAGATCCTTTTCAAACGTCACTTTCAGGAAACGTGATTACATTACTGTTAAAAAGAACCAAAGTTTCCTCGCTGTCAGCGCAGATTTTCCCATGCCCTCTGCAAACCGCCATCCACACAGAATTTATTTTTTTTGTGCTGATGTCTGAAGGCCTTGGAAGCCTGTAAGTTATTATATATTTACAGCCCCCACCCCCCACCCCTCACCCAGCTTGTTTTATCTCTATTCATAGAGCATATTCACATTTCTCAGACCTATTTTAAGTCGAAGCTCAGTCAGACACTGGAGGCCCCGTACCCAAACATGGCATTTCGCTGTGTTTATTTTGCCCACCAGTTTGCATAGCAAGAATAATTTCATACAATGGCCAAACTTGGTAAATATTTGGCATTAAGAGTAAGCTCAGGTGTGTAGGTATATCATGTACACATTTATTGGTACAGATTTATAGTTAAAACATAATTTTGATGTGAAACCAACCCACTTACTGTCTGTTTTATTTTTTACAGCCAGATGTCTTCTCAGAAAAACATGCCTCATACTCTTTATGTAATAACTCTGACTTCTATTTACTCTTTGACTAGTTAGGAATGCCAAGTATCTCTGAATCGCAGTTATCGTTAACTCATTTAACTGTGGTGAAGATTTTTTGTTTGTCCATTAATAACCAAGATGCTCTGTCTTTGCTGCTTTTGATACTTTAGTCACAAAAATATATGTATTTTTGTTCCTACTTGAATCCTTCTCCAAACTAAAGTCACTCCAAGCTCCAGCTGAAACGCCTTCATCTATAACTTGACTTCTGGAGCAGTACGTAAGCAATCCAAACCCAAAATTAACTAAAATTAGGGTGTTTGGGTTTTTTTGTATGATCCCAAAAAGAGCAGAGTTTTTCTATAGCTATTGTCAGAGTATTTTAAGGCAGACACCCAGGTCTCTGGTTTCCCTCAGCCGCTTACCCACAGTGCTCTATGCACACTTTATTGCACGAGACTCAAGTTTATCAGAAGAGCTTTTGAAAACAACTTTGGGGGAGAATGTGAGATATTTGTGACAAAACAAAAAGGCATTTTTTGACTTTGTTTTTGCTCTTTGTTGTTGTCTGCAATGCTCTTGTGAATCTCAGCATTTTCCCTGTTTTGATGGCTTTAAAGCAGCTCTCTGCTGTGTAACTCTCCCACTGCTGTCTTATTCATCCTTTGGCAATTCTCCATTAAGCCAGCAGGTGATGCTGCATAACAAACAATATCTGCTGTTAGTGTTTAAATCCATACACAAGAGCGGGGGAAAGTAAACATCTTACGCAGCCCCAGAACCAAATCTAAATTTTAGTGGACTTATTTTTAAGTGCAGATATAACAACAGACAGGCCTGTGCTTCAAACTGTGCTCTCACATAAGGATTTATTTAGATGTTCACTAAATGTACCACAAAAACCTGATGGAAGCTCAAAAAAGAGCAAAACCAATAACAATGGGTTGAGATGATAGGTGCAGTAGGTTCAACCTGCCTGGGGCTTCTCTGTGTGCACTTTGCATGCTCTCTCAGTGCCTGGATGGATTTGCCAGATGCTGCTTTCTCCCGTAATCCAAAGACATGCATGATATGTTCTTTCAGGTGATTCTTAATTGCCTGTAGGTGTGGTTTTCGGTCTCTCTGGCCCCCTTGAAGTGACACAGGTGCACCCCACCTACTGAAATAGGCTCCAGCCCTCCTGAAGTCTTTGTGGAGAGGCTCTTTATTGGATATAGGGGTCTATATCAGAGGGTCATAAACATGGAGAACAACAAAGTGAAGAGACGACTCCTAAGGAGGCAAAAAGCATCACCTTAAAGCCCTCCACATGTGGATACACATGTGGATACATACACCCACGTTGTAGTATTTTAACTGTCTGGGGGGGGGGCTCTGACTTTTAGACACAATCCCAGACAACATCATCAAAGTTTACTTTTACTCGAAGCGTCCTCCAGTGATTACCTCATCGCTGGGTCAGGTTTAAGTGAGTCACTCTCAGGCAATCTCTCCGTCTCGCACAACACACGGAAAAGGAATGCGGCTACAGATCCGAGGATGAAAATAAAAACACATGCTCTTAGCCACACAGAGAAGTATGCCCTGTTTTTTGCGGATTTTTTTGCTGTAATGTAGGTGGAATTCCTGTCCCATATAGCTGTCAGAGTGGTGACCGTAACTTTGTAACCTCTTCTGTGAGTGAAGTGGCATTTCATTATGCTTCTGTAGACAAACTGATCTGACCACGCGCACACAGACTGGCTAGACAGTCAGGCAAACCCCAAATACTAAGCAGCATCCTGCCAGATTTCCCTACTACAGCATGCAGACAAGCCAGCCAGCACAGTAAAGTCTGCTTCGTCTGGAGGTTACAAGTCTATGAGTCATACGTGGAGAGTCAGTTGTGTAGGAATGCTACAGGAGACCCCTAAAAGCCACACCAGTAGAGACAATGATGTGTATATGTCACAGCCATACGACTCAAATGAATCATTTAATCTGTCCACCATCTGTGTTAGTCATCAGCCCTCTTACTACACGTCCATAGAAAGGGAAAAACATGCCAGCTAGACGATGACTTAAAGTGAGATCACGTGGAAGGAGCAGACATTTGTCTGTCATTTTGTCACTGATGTGTCTGAGGTTTATTTTTTTATGGCGTATAGTGCTTAAAAGACATAGGTTAAAGGCTTATGTCTGTGTTATGTTTGAAGTCTCAGGCAACTTTAATTACTGACAGATCCAAGTGGTGGGAAATTATTGAATTAAAAATAAATAACACCCTCATTTTATTTAGAAAAAACGTTAAAGACACCGCCACTCATTTCAAGGCGCCGAGGAGTTTTGCTGCTTCCATATGAGCACGGCTGGTTAAACCCTAGCTAATGTAAACTAACGTCTGCCTGATCTTTATAAACAGACACATCTGGATGTGAACATGCAGCAATCTCTGGGAAGCAGTCGTGTTAGAGCACACTTTGGCTGCATGCAGGTAAACAGTCCACTTGGAGAGAAAAATACAGGAACAAGCTGACCAAAAGGAAACCATTCAGGAAAAATGATTTCACTTTTCATTACCTTTTTCAGTTCACTGCTTTCTGTCTTGGTGAGGATTTCTAGTGGCTGCACAGGAAGTCCTAAAACTCTGGTGGCTTCCCCTGGAGGTTTCCAGAATTCATTTTGCTAGGCTTTGGTCTA
This sequence comes from Etia nguti, assembly GCA_015106755.1. Classification (NCBI taxonomy): domain Eukaryota; kingdom Metazoa; phylum Chordata; class Actinopteri; order Cichliformes; family Cichlidae; genus Etia; species Etia nguti. The sequence continues at coordinate 20,732 of VUQG01017786.1, forward strand.
TAAAGAACATTACAAACTACTTTGCCGACTTTATAACTCAGCCTTTATTGCATTTACCATGACTTTATGACATAGTCTCACCTTGTAGGATTTTAATGTTTTGGTGACTCTTTCTTTTGTTCCTTTAGGGATCAAATGTCAAATGTTTTAATAATTTTTTTTCTCCACCAAGGGGCAGAGGATATCAAATCTGCTGACTGTCATGGCTTTGGTGATGTGACCAAAGTGTTAGCCAAAAGATTTTGATCCGCTGAAGGACACAGATCAGCTTCAGCCTCCCACATCCTTATGAATCTAAGTCCTTTTATCGCTTTTGTTTATTTATTTTTGTTTTTTCACCTTTTGCCCGCTCCTGAAGCGTGGCACCTTCCACATCATCCTCCACCTGATAAACTTCTTCCAGTCTGAACTGTGTTGTACAAACAGTGATTTCTCTAACCTTATTTGGTAAAAATCTAAAGAATAAGCAAGAACCAAAAAAAAGTTGGCATCTATGAAACAAAAAACAATCCAAAAAAATGCTTGTTTTTTTGTTTTTTTTAAAAGAAAACTGCTTTAATAACACTCATCACGTCAAGTTATTCAGTTTACCTGTCTCTCTGTTGCTTATTTAATTCACCTTTATCATTACTTATCCCTTCTTGTAGTCACTTTTTTGTTTTTTTTGGCAGGGCTTTGTGACGGCCTGCTTCCATAAGATGGCATATTGTGGTGGTCTGATGTCACAGAGGTGAAGACTGTTCACTTTACATCTGGGTCTAAAGGGGGAAACGATCTGCTGAGTTAAGGCCTTTTTGCAAAACAAAGGACAAGGTGTCATTGGGCCACTGCATGAATATGAAATAGCAGCGCCCGGCATGTTGATTCACACTCCAGACAAATACTGTCACGGTTAAGGCTAAACACACTTAGCATTTCTGGATTAGCACTCAGTGAGAGTAAGATGGCACAAAGTTGCTGTGCTCAGTGATGTTTGTTGTGATTACTAATGGCAGGGGTTGTGCGAATGATTGATGGCAGAAGCTCTTAGCGATTCCAGTTATGATTCAGCTCAGTTTAATTGTGTTACCAAAACCACAAGGGATTCTTTTTCAGTGACTTAACTTTCTTATGTTTCAGCCTAGTTTTTGTGCAGTTAGGACAAATGTTACCACATTTACCGTTCTTAAGCTGATCAGCTGTATTAGGAAGGCCAAAGAATAAGGAAAGAAAGGGAATTCTTCAGTGCTTTACCAGCGTATCCTTGCTATTTTCATGGAATTTCAGAGAAAACCACATATGGCTTTTTTTCCCCCTACTGCCCTCCAACTTTAACCCTCCACTCCCCCACCTCTGTATTCCCGTAAACGCTGCAAGCTGGATAATGAGGAAATTGGCTCTTGGAATTGTAGCAGTTTTGGCATGCATGGTAAAGAAAGTGTCAAAATAATAGCGAAAACAAAAAGGAGCTTTACTGGAAATGGGCCAATTAAAAACAGACATTGGACAGTAGATAGGGAAGGCCAAAGGTTAACGACTGTTCCCTGTTTGGACAAAAACAATGATAGTGTGCAAATACTCTCTCTAAGACACAGAACTAATGTAGGTTTCTGCTCACACTTGCACACAAGCACAATGGTAACACACACACATAGACACACACACACACACACACACACAGCATGGGCCAGGTTAGTGCTGGCCTCCTCATGCAGAGTCTAGACAGGAAACTGGTCCATGCCAGATTAGGGATTTTCTCCCTCACACCCTTACACCACCATAACACACACACACACACACACACACTTCTTTCAATACATCTGTGTGTATTTTGTGGTTCCGTGTGTGTCAGACAGGGACAAAGACAGAAAGAAAGCAGGAAAAAAAGGGAGGTAAAAGGGACGGCGATTTGGTGACAGAGCCCTGTGTGTACACAGATTTTTTGTGTTTATATGCTTGTCTGTCACTGAATGAGTCGCACACAAAATACAAAACAACTCAGCCAACGGAGAAACACAGATTCCATGTCAGAAGCTTTTTTCGGCTCAATTACTCATTTTTCCTCGACTTTCCACCCATTGAAATGATGAGTCTGAGGCTCAGTGTGAAAAGTTCAACTCGTCCTTCTCAGGTACAGGGGCGCACTGCATCCTGTAGTGCTTAGCTAAATTAAACCGAGCCCCTACTGTTCTCATCTGCTCACCTGTAGCCCCTGCCAGGCCTGGCCATGACCTTTGAACCCACACAGATGGGTCTGCATAATAAGACACGGGCACACACGGCTAAGTGCCATCTCGGACATGTTTGATGGGTAGCTATATTGGACTAGAAATTTTTAAATACTGTATGCACTGAATTGCTAATGTGTTGACCTTCCTGAGCAGGTGAAGTCTTGTGTGAATGCGCACATTTCTATAGTTCACTCCGTGAGTTTGACTGATCTTTTAGGCGTAAATACAGACACCAGTAGAAGTGCGCCTACTGTAATAATCTTTGTCTCTCTGTGTGTTGTTGGCCTGAGGCCAGTGACCTCTGTGCCCTGTCTATGGCAGGATGTGCTGTACTTTTCACTCTGGCAGTATGAATATGCATAGCCTCCTGGCTCATTAGAAATGGCAGTGTAGACATGGCTTGGAAAAGAGCTTTTTAAATAATGTTGCATATAGCTGCAACTTTAAATAGTTTTATAGAACTGAAGAAAATATACCTGGATTTGAAAATGTGTTTACATTGGCATGCTATTTGCCATTGTCAAAGTTTTTTTTTGTTTGCTTGTTTTTTTGATTTGGGGGGAATTATACTGTTTATCTTTAATACCATTTTAAGACACTTTGTTCCGTTTAACCTGAACTGCCGTTTTTAACTCTGTGTCATTTATTATACATGACATATTGGTAATTGCTAAAATTATTTTTTATGTTTCTGTAATAGTTAATCCACCAATATGCTCAAGCTCTTTAACTAGAATTGTATTTTTAATGCTCAAATATAATTATTGCTGATATCCACGAGTTTTCAATTTTGCGCTTTTACAAAAAAAACTAATTAAAAAGAAAGCCAAATTACAGTCATATACTTGCATTCCTGACTAGAAAAATAGTAAATAAATAGATGACAAATTAGTCTAATAAATAACACTATAATTCTTAGTTTTAAACAGATTTTTGACAGGTTTCTAAAATAAAGTTTTCTTTTTTTCATTACAGGTGGTCTAATATATTTTTCAACATCATACTTATTTCAAATTTGATGCCAGCAATACGTTTAATTAACATTAGGATGGAGGTAGATTTACGAGAAGTGGCAGCTCCTTTGATACCCACTTGAGGCCATTTCAAAAATTGTGCCAATTGCCATAACTCCTAAAATTTTAAACTTTACATCACTGGAAACTGAGGAGACCAGTGGCTGTACTTTTAAAAGCAAAACATTTAATTATTCCTGCGATTTCACCCTAAACCTGCTCATCTGCTCTGGGCCTAATTAGTCACCTGTCTGATTTACACTAATACAAACCCATTCCATCACTGATTCTGGCTTTTGGACTATGTGCTGATAATAAGCTGTATGATCCCCCCTCTCCAGCCTTTTATGTTGGAAACCGCTGTGTTTATTTCCAAAGAGACTTTCAAATTTTGACTTGTCCAACCACAGGACAATTATTCTGTTCACCCCAGTGCATTTTAAATGAGTACAGGCCCAAAAAAGACATTTTCCCTTTGTTTGTATATGTTTTTGTCTTTTTGGTGCTTTTTTGACGTGTATTTGTGGGCACTGTGACAATCTGTTTCCACCAACAATTGTTTGAAAAAAAAAAATGTCTCAGCCCATGCAGTGATTTCCACTTCAGAATCATGTTTGTGTTTCTCTTTAGCCTGAAGACCTTGACAGTTCTGCATTAGTTTCTTTGTGTACAGACTCATTTAACATATATCATACATGGCTAAACCTTCAAATCCCATGCAATATATTGTTGAGAAACAGTAGTCTTAAAACTTTTTAGATGCTTAAAATTTTGCCCAACTCTCAGACTTCAACATTTCTGGGCTTTCTGCATAATTGAACAAAATCAAATCAGCGCCAAATCAAAGCAACGGTTGCCTCAAGGTGCTTTATAGCAGCGGTCCCTAACCTTTTTTGCGCCACAGACCGGTTTATGTCCGACAATATTTTCACGGGCCGGCCTTTAAGGTGTCGTGGATAAATACAACAAAATAAAACCAGTACCGGTACCAAAAAAATAAGATGTATTCATAACACACGGGAAAAGACTCAGGGAAACCAAGTTAATGATAAAAACCGATAAAAACCGATAAAAACCCTGAAAACCATAAATTTCACACCCGAGCCTCAACTCTCGCGGCCCGGTACCAAACGACTCACGGACCGGTACCGGTTCGTGGCCCGGGGATTGGGGACCACTGCTTTATAGTGTAAGGTAAAGACCATAAAAAGTTGTTTTACTTTTTTGACTGCTTGTTTTGGCTTACAGAACATTTGTCACTACTTTTATTGTTCCTGTCCAAACCTTTTTGAAACAGTCACCATCCTTCCCTCCCATGGGCAGCAAGGTAGCGTGGTGGTAAGCATATCTGGAATATCTGTGACCGCTACTGGATATTGGGAATTCCCTGCCATCTCAGTAGGCTATAAGCACGATAAACTGAACCAAACCAAAGGCTATAAACCAAAGGTGGATGGCTGGATGGATGAATAATAGGCCATTTGAGTGCATTCTTGTGGTTTATACCAAATTCTGGCCCTATGATCTGACTACCACAGCATAAATCGAGACTCATCAGACCACGAAACATATTTCTAATCTTCTTTCAATTTTCAAGTCATTCAACTTGTGCCCTCAGTTTCCAGTTTTTAGCTTATTCACTGGTGCTGTAGCCTATATGCTTGTCAATTCAGAAATGCCCTACTGCTTGTCAGTTACTCTTGCCTTCCAATTAGTTCAACACAATCTGACCATTCACCTCTGACATTAACAAGTAATTTTCATCCAGATAACCGCCTCTCACTGAATATTTTCTCTTTTTCAGACTGTTCTCTGTGAATCCTTGAGATGGTTGTGGGGGAAAACCCAGTAGATCAGCAATATTCACATCAGTTCATCTGGCAGGAACAACCATACATGTTCAAAACCACATAAATCAACGTTCTTCCCCATTCTGATGCTCAGTTTGAACTTCAGCAGGTTGTCTTGAAAATGTCCACATACCTAAATGCACTGAGTTGCTGCCATGTGATTGGCTGGTTAGGTATTTGTTAATGAGCAGTTGAACAGATGCAGCTAACAAAGTGGCTGGTGAGTATATATTAATATACATTTCCATAAAGCTTTAAGTGATACTGTACTTATTGCCAACAAGTTTTTCCTGTTGAACATTTAATATATGAGTATATTTGCACCTTGTCTTAGAGAATATATGACAAATGTGCACTGCTGACTGCTGCATTAACAGTATATTTCATCCCCCTTCTTGGGTCTGTCTACGAAATGGTCCTCTTCATTTCCCACATGAGTGGTTTTCTTATCATCCAGGTCTCCTATCACCTGCCCCGGGGGCTGAAATAAAGCCGATAAAACACCCAAATATTCTGTTAAACATGGGCGGCCTCTGCCATGTGGCCGCTCCCTGCAATGCCTCCTGGGTAATTATGGTAATAACTCAGCTGTCAGAGGCGAGGCCAGAGGCCCTGGGATGACGAGGTCAGACTAAAAAGGCTGAGACGAGAAGAGTGGCGGTGGTGGAAACAGGGTGGCGGGGTCAAGGTGAAGCGGGCAGGGCTCGTACGTTGCTATCCCATAAACCCTTGCTGTCATATCAGAGGCCGCTGGATGAATGTGGACATTCCGTCTGATCTGTACTCCTCAACAATCAAGATGCTGATGAGGGATGATGACAAGTGTTTGAGTAGCACTGTTTGTGCAGCCTTGACTAGCGGACGCCTGCTGGGTTGGTGGATAGGAAGGTCAAAATGTGCCACAGTTTGGGCTGTTGAACTACAGACTTCTAATAGTTGTGAGATATTTCATGTCAAATATTGAAAAGCTGATTGGACAGTCGACCATATTATTTTCTTCTTTACTGAATTTGCGAAAGGCAAAGGACAAATATGATCCATTATGGGTGCACGTGGTCCCAGAGACGGAGGTTTACACCATTACTTTCAGAAATTAAAATCGACTCCTTTGTATTCTCTGTATTGTCTGACTGCCTGCACAATCTGACGGCGATCTCTTGTATGATGAATAATGGAGACAAAACCAGATCAGACTCTGGTTTTGGAGGGGTTTTTTTGCAGAAGATCCACGTGTATCAATTGGTTCAGTGTTAAGGTTAGATTTTTTCTCCATTTACCCCATTCTACTTAGAGTCATCTATTCTCTGTAAAGATTGCAAGGGTATACTTAAATTTGTTTATAGGTTTATTAATCATTAATCCACATTGGTGTTAATAATGCATACACAATCAGAAAAGTTCAAAGAGGAGTAAATCAGAGGGTTGCTGTTCTACTAGAAAAGACTTATTAAACTAATCTGGCTGTTATCTGACAGTTAGATTGTAAACTAGTTTATGAGAAAACATCCTGGGTCCCTGATATGTGACCTCAGTAAATAGTTTATGTTCTAAATCACAAGTTTTAAGTCTTCCCTAATTCCTAATGCTTTTTATTTTTGTAAATTATGGTCTGATTT
>VUQG01017789.1:21843-35663 GCA_015106755.1 Etia nguti
TTGTGTGTGTGTGCGTGTGTGTGCAGATATGTGTGGGTGGAAATGGAAAAGCAGCCTACTCAACACACCGGCTGTCTTATGAGTCTGGCTCCAAACTGGCGGCCTGATGGCTCAATCTAATAAGCAGTCATTGGATATCAGATTTGAATCTCTCTCTGCTGTGTGAAAGACGAGACGCAAGTCCCTTCTCTATTTATGTCACAATGACTATGCAATATGAGGGTGTTATATTGAAAGGGTTTGAGGAGTGTGTTGTCATCCAATACTGTACATCTGCTCTCCCACCAGTACACAGAGATCATTGTCCCTCTGGTCTTTGGCTGAGGAGAAACTGGCACGGTGAACGTCACTAGACAAATAAAGGTGTGTTTATGACGAGCGGATTTGTCTCGGAGGCTCTCGTTGGCATTAGTTTGTCTCCTGTGCTCGTATTTGTTGGGGAAATTAGTAGCTTATGCTACTCTCTGCAGTTGCATGATTTGATGAAAGCAACAAAGGCCTAGAAATCCCTGACTTTTTTTTCTCTTCTTTTTCATCTTGCTCCATCACACCTCTATTACTTTTTCGATCTAATTCGTCGGCCCATCTCTGCGCTTCCCCCCCCCGTCCACCACCCCTTTTGCGACTTCAAACAACTTCTTGTCTTTGTTGAGGCATAGATCCCCACTCCTGCGTCAGCAATGCCACCCTCTGAGCGCGCTTGTGTGAAATTGGATTGCTGATCCGTTGGTTTTGAGTGGCAGAGATGTAATATGGGATAGCGGCAACCGCATGCTCTGATGCCAGAGACAGCTGTTACAGGACACCGAGGGATCACAGACGACGCTTGACTCCCGGTCCTCATCTCTTCAAGACTGGAAATGCTCTCAGTAAATCTCATGACAACATAAAGGAAAACAGCGCTGAACAACAAACAGAACCACACAAGGCTGTGGTCAGGCACGTCGCGCAGCCCAGCATGTTCAAGGCTGTCAGATTTGGCCGATTCGCTTAAGTGCCAAGAGGTCACCGTTGATCCCTGGGCAATTTGAAGTGGCTGTCGTCTTAGATTTGCCATTATCATTTGTCATCGCTGCCAGCGCTGCGTGTCACCGCTCCTCTTCCTCATCATAGGTTGAGAGGTCTGAGTCAAAGGGGAAAGTTATTCTTCACACAAATGTATCTTGTGATTATCACACACTCGGAATCCTTTGGCCTGAAAGGTAAAAGGTTTGCACTCTTTATCAGCTTGAATTCATTTTTTATTTTATTTTTTTCCCAAGGCAAAAATGGTATAAAAGCATGCGCAGCTACTTCTCAAAACCACTCTTGCAGCATAGCCTGTCTTCAACATCCCTCCATTTTTCTCCAGTTTTGTTTTAAACAGTTATTTTGCTGCAAAGTATAGCTCAATCCACAGCGCTCACTCTTAGCTCTTATCCTGCAATAACTTGATTCAAAGTGTATCATATTCTGAAAACTGCTCGGAGTGGAGGATAAAGCACCCAGCCACGCAATATCCACCTGAGGGCTGAAAAACTCCCCCAAAAATAATTGAGCTGGCTAAAAATATTAGTTTACTAAGTCAGATGATTTTTTGGTGGTTGTTGTTGTTTGTATATTCTGAGTGAGAACTATGTCTAAGTCGTTGTTACAAAGGTAAAGTTGGTAGATCTTGCTAGTACTGGGTGGACCCCCTTTAGCTATCAGAACTGCCTTAATTCTTCATGTAATAGATCCAGCAAGGTACCCGAAACCTTCTTCAGAGATTTTGGTCCATGACATGATAGCATCACACAGCTGTACTTTCTTGATGAGAATCTTCCATCTCACCACATCCCAAAGAAGCTCTGTTGGATTGAGATCTCGTTCCTGGGAAAGCCATTTGAGTGCAGTGGACTTGGTTTGAACTTCAGCAGGACATGCCTAAATGCATTAGGTTCCTGCAGTGTGATTGGCTGATTAGGTATTAATCATTTGTACAAGTTGTCCCTAACAAAATGGCCAACAGTTGTACTTAACAAAGTGGTCAGTGAGTGTATATCAGTAAGCGGCCATTGTTAGGTACATGCAACCTAAAAAAATATATCAAAGAACATCCAGTTACTGCTACATTCTTTATTACCCTCTGGGACTCAGTTCCATAGGGGATGACCGTAAGATCGTTAGATCGAATAAATACCACTGTTTGGAACTTCAACCCAAAAGTTTTCATTAGTTTTTCAATTTTTAAATACTCTATATTGCCAAAAGTATTTGATTTCCCAGCCAAATCTTTGAATTCAGGTGTTCCAGTCACTTCCATGGCCACAGGTGTATAAAATCGAGCACCTAGGCATGCAGACTGTACACACATTTGTGCAAGAATGGGTTGCTCTCAGGAGCTCAGTGAATTCCAACATGGTACCATGATAGAATGCCACCTGTGCAACAAGTCCAGTCGTGAAATTTCCCTGTTACTAAATATTCCACAGTCAACTGTTAGTGGTTTAATAACTAAGTGGAAGCGATTATGAACAGCAGCAACTCAGCCATGATGTGGTGGGCCACATAAAATAACATAGCAGCTTCAGCAGTTGTTGAGGTGTATAGTGTCAGAGGTCAGCAACTTTCTGCAGAGTCGGTCCCTACAGACCTCCAGACTTCATGTGGCCTTCAGATTAGCTCAAGAACAGTGCGTAGAGAGCTTCATGGAATGGGTTTCTACGACCAAGCTCTGCACTCAAGTCATGCATCACCACACCCAATGCAAAGCGTCAGATGCAGTGGTGTAAAGTATGCTGCTACTGGACTCTAGAGCAGTAGAGACGTGCTCTCTGGAGTGACAAATCGCACCTCTCTGTCTGGCAAGCCGATGGTGGTTGCCAGGAGAGCAGTACTTGTCTGACTGCGTTGTGCCAAGTGTAAAGTTTGGTGCAGAGGGGGTTATGGCGTGGGGTTTTTTTGGACATTTTGGACAATTCCAACTTTGTGAAAACAGTTAGGGGATGGCCCCTTCCTGTTGCGACATGACTAATCACCAGTGCACAAAGCAAGGTCCATAAACACATGGATAAGCAAGTTTGATGTGGAAGAACTTGAGTGGCCTGCACAGAGTTCTGACCTCAACCTGACAAAGCACCTTTGGGATGCGAGCATTTGACCTCACAAATCACTTCTGGGATGGTCAAAAACTCCCAGAAACACAGTCTTGTGGAAAGCTTTCCTAGAAAAGTTGAAGCTGTTTTAGCTGCAGAGGGTGAGAGACAAATGGGCAACATGGATTAAGCATGGGATATTACTCAATTTCTCATCCATGTGAAGGCAGATGAGCAAACAATTTTGGCAATATAGTGTAGTTATGTCTTTAGTTGTACTAAAACGCTCCAACCACTTTAAAGCATTCATTATTTAGATGCGTCCTCATGAAATCAGCAGCAGCAGAGAATTCTTTAGCAGTCCCCACTAATGACAGCATCATCTTTACCTCTCATACACTCATACAACTTTTTGTTTTGATTTAGCAACACTCCTAACTGTTATTTGGAAGTGGGTGTCTTCGGTGGAGTATGTCATGTTGCAAATCCCTCTAGAAACAATCACCATTGCATTAGCAGAATGCTAGCATTTAATGGGTTGTGCAAGAAAAAGTGGTGAGACGTCAGACAGGAGTGTTTCATTTCGGTTGTGGCACATCATCTGGACTGTTTTCGTGAGAACTAGGGCGTTTTTTTGTGTCTAGAAGCATGTGTTAATAGTTCTTTTAGCCTTTTAGCTCCATTATGTAACAGAGAATTGTTCACCGAGCGCTATCTCATGAGCACCCCCCACTGCGCCCTCAGCTGAATCGCAGCCAATTTCTGTACAGTGGAATTAATAGGAGGTATAAAGACTCCCCTACATTGCTGACATTACGCATAGCTGTCTGAGTTATCCACATTTCACTATAACACAACATGAATACTGTGAAATTGCTTTAGTTTAACCTCATCAGCGGGACAAAAAAAACGCTTGCTTCTTTGTCTGATGCCTCCTATCTTATTGCCTGCATCCACTTCTACCACGGGCTCTTCTTTAGAGAACAGTTTTTCGATAACTTGTAAAAAGAAAAAGACTTGCTTCTGTCACCTGTTTGTAGCGCAGACTTCTTTTATCTGTGTTTTCTGTGTTTTCTTTTTTATATTATATCGTTGTGACAGAGGCAGCTTTATAAAGTCAGTGGAGACACATGAAGTGTTTTTTTTCTCCCCGTGTGGGTGGGACCTAATTGTGCTCTGTCTCTGTGCTTATACAAGTTTTAAATTACCACTTTCATCTCCCACTTAAACAAGTTTAGTGTAGAAAATGTATTTATAGAAAAATGAGTTGTAATTGATATTGTCCGCATTCGGTTGTTTACGGCACATTTTAGATAATAGTTTTTACAAAGCAGCAGTCAGATGTCTAGAGACGCTAAAGCCCCTCTCTTCAGTTCAAGGCTGCCATTCATTCATCTATGTAATTGAGCACATCATCAAATGAGTGGATCAGCACTCTAGCCCTTCATACCCGCACTTAGTACCCAAATTTCCTTTCAAGTGTTAAATGAACCCCCCGCTGATCCTCGCTGATTGTATGTCATTTGGATTTTGTCTGGTGGCAATAAAACCTCATCTGCCAGCATCGTTCTCCTTCCTCAATGGCCACTCCTTTCTCTTTGTCTGTCCTGTTCCACAATTGCGGAATAAAGAGAGGTGGCATTTAAAAAGGTCCACATGTGGAGGGGTTGACATTCAAAGTACTGCCACCTTAAGGTTAACTCCATGCGAAAGGTGATAGTGAATGCAGGCTTTTAAAGCATCAGTCATGTCGTGGAATATCAGATATCAGTGAGGAGGCAGACGGAGTAGTGTTTAAGATGCACAGGTAAACAATACAACCTCTCTTTGGCATGTCTGGCACTTCACTCAGATCCATCTCACCTGTGGTATTAAGGTCTGATGGTGCTCTTAGCATCAGTTACATGCTGCAAAAAGACAATGAGGGATTTTTGTCTTCTAGTTTTGCTGCCAAGGCTATATTTGTGTAAATGCATACGGCTTCAAAAGAAGTAGTTATGGACAATTGCCCTCAGATGCAGCCTGAGGCTGAAACTTGACTCCTGGTAAAAACATTTACTTTTTTCATTCCTATTTGAAAAGGGTAGACTAAAAGTGTTTGTACTTTCTATGGCTGTAAATAGACACTGACAGGCTTTGCTTTGAAAATTCCTTGCTTGACTTATTGCAGTTTTCAGCTGGGTGCACAAAGGAGACAATAAGCGTAAGGCTTAAGAGAGGTCCTGAAAATACTTTGAAAAAAAAAAAAAATCACTAGCCAATTGGCCGTGCTCTTCTCACTCACTGAGCTGATATCTGGAAAGGATCTTAGGCGTTTTGTTTAGCTTTAATGTTTCTATTGAAGAACACAAAGTGCATGGAACAGGAGAAGGAATTTTGCTATTGACTCTGAGCGGCTCTGGGGATGGGAGTATCTGTCAGGCAGCCCAGCACTTTGATTCAGACTGACACATCTCCACGTTCCCTAAAGTTTTCTGTAATGCAACCGCAAAGCTGACATTTTTGGTTTATGTCTCAGCAAATACTGTGTTAAAGCTCGGCAGAGATCTGTTTCAACTGATGCATCATAATGAGATATTATGTTCTGATTCTGAACTTTTCATCGTGCCGCATTGTTTGTTAAAGTTTGAGTTTGTCTGATACTGTAAAGTTGTTATTGACCTTCTTCATTAGCTTTGTGTTTAGATATCATTAGCAGATGCTATTTTAGTTATATTACAGATAAAACGCTATAAAAGTATTTGCATCATTCCTGATTTTTTTTTTTCCCTGGTAATGAGTCTTTCACAATGCTGTAGTGGAATTTTGGCCCAATCTTATTAGCAGAATTGTTTAAAGTCAGACACTTTGGAGGGTTTTCTAGCAGGAATTTTTTTAAGGTCATGCCAAAAATTTCAATCCGGTTTAAGTCTTGACTTTGACTAGGCCAATGTAAAACCTTTGACTTCCTGTTTTGTTTCAGATCATTGTCCTGCTGTATAACCCAAGTGCGCTTGAGCTTAAGGGATAACTTTCTGGTAGAGGGCAGAATTCATAGTTTCATCAGTTACGACAAGTCGTAAAGGTCCTGAAGCAACAAACCATCCCAAGACCATTGCACTAACACCACCATGTTTGACTGTTGTTCTGATGTTCTTTGTATGAAATCCTGTGTTAATTTTATGCCAAATGTAAAAGGACTCAAAATTTCCAAAAAGCTGAACTCTTGTCTCGTCAGTCCACAGAATATTTTCCCAAAAATCTTGGGGATCAAGATTTTTTTGGCAAATGTGAGAAAAGCCTTGGTGATCTTTTTGGTTAGCAGCGGTTTTTACCTTGGACTCTCCCAAGGTAAAAGTTGTTCTGGGTTCTTTTCTGACCTCCTGGGTGAGTTGTTGATTTTCTCTTGGAGTAATTTTTTTTTTTAATCTTTATTGAGTTTTATATTATAGAACAAGCAAAGAATAATAGTACAGTTAACATAAGATTCATATTAAACAACATAGTCCCCAAAATAGACAAATATAAATGTAAAAAAAAAGGTGAAATAATAATAATTTAAAGAATAATAAAAAAAATAAAATAATAATAATAATAATAATAATAAAAAAAATAAATAAAATAAAATAAAACCAATGCACTGCATGGGTAAATCAAACAAAGCAAGACGCGAACGAAAAATAAAAACGACAAAAACAAACAGACAAAAAACAAACAAACAAACAAAAACCCAGCACCAAGTATCATTTTCTAAATTAATTCCCTTCATAATGTCTCAGAAACTCAGTTAAAGGTAACCATATTTCCTCAAAATCTACTCCCTTTCCTCTGACAATATAAGTAAGTCGTTCCAATACAATACATGATGCCATCTCCTTCACCCACATATGACTTGAGGGTACATCCATTTTCTTCCAATACAAAGATATTAACCGCCTGGCTTGCAGGAGTCCAAAGTCAATTAATTTTAGCTGTCTGGAGCTAAAATCACAGTTCTTTGGATATATACCCAACACACACATTTTTGCTTCAACAGGTATATTTACTCCAACAATCTTTGATAAAGTTTGCGTGATTGATTTCCAGTACTGCTGTAATTTTGGTCTTGGAGTAATTTTAGTAGGCCCAGCATTCCTGGGAATGTTCACCACTGTTCCTAGTTTTTTCCATTTATGGGTAATGGCTCTCACCATTGTTCACTGGAGAACCAACGGCTTAGAATTGACTTTGTAACCCTTTTCAGACCGATAGATATCAATGATTTTGTTCCTCAGCTTGTTCCTTGAAATCTTTCAGCCTATTCCGCTTTGTCAGTTTTTGTCAGTTGCTTGGTTCATTTTTGTCTATTATTTAAATTGTTGTTTGCTGAAAATTATTTGATCTGAAAAAGATGTGAAAAATATAGAAAAAACAAACACATCAGGAGGGGGCAAATAATTTTTCGCGATGCTGTACAAGTACGCCAAAATCATTGGTGCGACATATTAAACAAATACATTTGTGCTCTGATAGGTATTTTTAACTCGCAGATAAACATTTCCTGCCCCTAACAACAAACGTTCTTATCTGTCCCTGTACTGTTTTAAGAGTGAATGACTGCATCCAACTAAAATCTCTGCTGGATCCATTAGAAATGTGGCACATACTTTAGCTTGTGCTTTGATTAGGATGTCCAGTTGATCTGGGCTAATCTCTTTAACGAATGAGTCTTGGGTCCCTGCATTCATCATGGTCAATAACAACAAATGACTCTACTGTACTGCTGATAGTTTCTGCTTGGGGCGATAAAATAATTGCCCTTTTTATGTCAGATTGGAGGATGCTGATTGGCAAAATGTACAGGGCTATAAGCTTATCTTCAGTCAGCAATTGGCAATATTACTACTCTGCCTGGGCAATGTTTCTTTGAGAATGCAGAAGCATTTTTCAGGGACACTACTGCAGCATAGCATTTTTATGCATCTTATTAAGTATGTTTAACATCTTACATTTACATTTAACACATTAATTATTTACATTTAAAAAAATCTGGAGACTTCTGCTGGCTAGCAGCCCCTGCTTCCTGTATTCTATTTTTACCATCCAGCGTACATAACAAACTTTTTTCTCTCACACCTTTTTTTTTATTTTTTATTAATATAACAAGGTCCTCATTATGACAGAAGCTTTTCCTAGACTCCAGACAACTTTTTTATCTCTCTCTCCTTATTCTTCCATTTCTATCAGTCCATTATTCGACTGCGAGTCCCCAGCATTGTGGCCTACTTGCTGTGGGCCTTCCCTGTGCACCAGACTCAGGGGATCTAAAGCCGGCCATTTTAATAATACACACATAAATAATAGATATATTTTAAATGCAAATTCTAATAGGGACTTTGGGGGCGACTCAATCATGCAGCATTTGCGGTTTTGACCTTAACTCGGGCTAACAAATTACTGGGAGCTCAGTGTTTCTCATTAGGTGCTCCACGCATCATCACACCGCCAAGTTGCCTTTGGCTATAACCACAACCACTGTATACACAATGTTAAATGTTTTCCTTTCATTTTTACAGAGTTTAGTAGTAAGTTTTTACCTGTGGGCTTTTTCTTTCTTTTTTTAAAGTGAAAAGTAACATAAAATACCTCGCACTTGATGTTGCCGATAAGAGTGCAATAAATACAGAGGTAAAATTATATAAATGCTAATAATTTCTCTGTTTTTGAAAGAAAACAATCCATAACTCATGCAGAAAATCGTAATATCGTACATATAGTAAGTACAAGTAAGAAGTTGTCTGGTGAAATAAAGTATATTCAATGTGTAGGTAAATGTCCCACATTTGAAATTCTAATTCAAGTAGAGTATTATTGCAAAATGCCTAAATAGCTCAAATTTAAGTGCTTTGCATGAAGATGGCTTCTTCTGATTATGGCTGGCTGTCTGGGGTTATTGCCATGCCGCTGAATCAATTGTGATGCCTCTTGAATAGTGCTGCTCTTATTTCCTTTTCACCACATAAATTTAGAGAAGATATTAGTAAGAACACTTAAGAACATTTTTGTGTGCTTAAAGAAAAGGTTCTCCTAAAATTCCATCCATCTATTCATACTCTTTGCCTGCCTCTTATGTTAAATGTTGCGGCTCATCTCAACATCAGCTTGGTGAGCCTTGGAAGATATTTTGGAAGGGTCACCAGTGGACCAGTGTCTGAGCTAACAAACAAACCATTTTGCATGTCTGGGCTCACGCAGATAAAATAATAAAGAAAAAAACAAAATCAAACCAAGGACCTTCTTGGCTGTGAGGCGGCTCTGGTAAACACTAAGCCACCATACTCCTATTCATAATGATAACAACAGTGGAACTGCCGTGTAATTGGAAAGAATAAATCTGGGCCGTGTATAATAGCGGGAATGGTTATTACAAATTGCACACATTCTAATGTGTTTCCACAAAAGAAAGAAACATTCGACCCATCCAAGAAATAGATGCAGGTATGCAGCAAAAATGTTAGAATTACTATAGCTATTGTGCAGAGAGGTTATGCTACGAATAAGGTCATGTTTTGTTGAATGGGTTTAAGATTACGCCAGGCAGCTCTTTACGGCTTCAGCATCAATTTTTCTTTTTTTCCCCAGTCCTATTTCACAACAATTGCTCCAGTGTGCTCCGTGACCAACCCTTACATTTATTCCTGCTAATATCAGCAGCTGGCCGTCGCGTTTACCTACAACCCCAAGTCCCTCTGTATTTTGATAATCTCACCGTGCACAAGATGCACAAACATGCGGATCGTCGTCTGTGAAACAACAAAGGCCACACAGTTTGTATTCCTTTGTAATTCGGCTCTAATAACAGCCCTGCAAACTTTATTGCAACCCTAATCAGATTAGATACTTCTGGGAAATAACAGTTGATAATGTTTGAAGAGGAGGATAATATCCCTATTCAAATTAGTCTGCAAATTAGAATGGAATAAATTGTCTGTTCAACATAATATTTTACCGAGTCTGGAGACAAAGCAATCCAAAAAGTAATTGAAAGCAATTAGATTATGATTACTAAATTTGATTAATCTGGTGGATTACACTACTGGTTGTCAATTTCAGGTTGGTATTCTGTTACAAATCACTAATATATAACATTATATTTATATATCCGTTTCTCAAGTGAATTTTTATTAGAACTGTGTTTTATAGCACCGATGACAGAATAGTGGATTTTCTATGGAAATAGCATTGCTCGGTACAATATTAAATTCCGTACTTTGGACTAAAAGCCTCTCTTAATATTACCATTCATTAATCTTAACTCTTTAGCATAAATCATGTTCTTAAACTTGCTTTGTACTGACATCAGCTATAAAGCTTTATTTAGGCAAAGTTAAAGTAAAGTAAAATTCACCTTTAATCAATCACTGTGCAACACCTGTAAATACTTTATGAAATGCAGTTCTGCCACAACTTTCTTTACAGGTGTGTAAGCGACACTGTGGGTCCTCACTCACCACCTCAACGTCAGTATAAGAATACAGGGGACACTTGTTGTCTTGTCTATGGCTTGCCACTGATCTGTCAGCGTTGTGTCGTCGTCTTAAGTGCCGGTGGGCTTGGCGGTTTTGTTCGTCGCCGTTCTCTTCCAGCCATGCCAGAAGGCGCCGTTTGTCACGGCCTGTCATTTCAGAGGGAGTGAGCGAGCGCGCGTACGGTGATTTGACATAAATGAAAAAGTAAGGTATGATTGTTGCATCACTGCCCACTCCCCGGCTTCCATCACGACATCCCTCGTTCATTTTGATCCATTCCTGGTGCTATTACTGTGAGCTGGAGCCTAAATGTCAGCCCAGTTTGAGTCATATTTCCATCTTTGAAGGAAGCAGGAGGGGAAAAAAAGATGTCTTTATCCTACCGCGCAGACGTCCTTCTATGTTTTGGTTGTTTTTGTTGTCGTTGGAGATTCTACAGCTGTCATCTCAATTAGGAAGCTGATTTCGAGGGACTGTTTGCGCACTTGCACCACATCTACTGTCTCCTGATGACGCGCAATATGTCAGAACGGTGCATGGAGAGAAGGCTCTCAAGGTCAGATTGAAATTGGAACCATTTCATCACGAATCATTATGGGAAGTGCTGTGCATCTGTCGGAGCAATAAATATTGTCAAACATGAGCCAAGCACAGTATATACTATAAATGAAAGACTTGCAGCATGTTATTTTAGGGCCACAGTTTATTGCAGGCTTGTTTGTGCTGAGCTATTGCACATCTATGAAAAACCAATGTATTGATTTCTTTGTCTTTTGTTTTTTTTACTGTTAATGAAGAGCCTTTGCACGAATATTTCACTGCACTAAATGAATTTATGGATGTTGTTCAAATGAAAGCCCCCTCCAGCTCTTGGCAGGTGTTTTTTATTCAACAGCTTTTAGCCATTGGCCAGTAAATGACTTTGCTATGATAGTGCCGGCGACTTGAATCAGTTTGTTTTTCATAATGGCTTGTCTTCTGCTTCATCTTGAAACTATAGCATGTAATAATTAGGTTTAGGGCTAAGATTCAATTAGAAACCGACATTAATATTTCTGCTTGAAAGGACATTGCATGTTTGACACAGTCAAGGACCTGTATTCTTAGTTTATTTGGGAAGAATTTCCATATTTCAGGTAGGAAATCATCGGGAGAGCGATCAGAGAATATGGTCTAAATTTTGTAAAGGGATCAAAGAGCCCGGTATACAAGTCTGAGTAATGTATACTTGCTTCCAGCCACAAAAAAAGCCTTTGCGGTATTTCCCAATTCTCTTTCGAAGGACCGTCAAGTCTGCATCACATTAAATCACAAAGTCCAGAACAATCCAATTGAAAATCAGCCGAATTATTATCTCGGGCTTTGTAAACCCACAATGAAGATTATTGAAAATGAGGGTGATTGTCTTGCTACTCTGAATTTTGTACGCCAACTTGGAAATGAAACATTTTATGCAGAGTGTTGTGGGTTCGTGTGTTTGTGCATGTGTGTGGTTTCTCTCTGGAGAATAAAAGCAGAGAGATGAACGTGTGGGTGTGTCTGTCTTCCTCGGCAGAATGATTACCTTGACAAGGTTAAAAATGAATAAGTGCAGTTGAATAAACCGTCTGCGATTCATTTAATGACAGCTGCTGATTTGAGCCGTGATGCCTACACAATATGAGACAGACACGAATAAAAAAAGCAGAACATCCGAGATCAGCAGTGTTGCTAGCGCTTTCTGATTTTTTTTTTTCCCTTACAAGATTGCAGGATTATTATACCTGCTTGTTTCATAAAACTTTATTGTACAAGTAAATCATCATTCTCAATAGGCACACACAACAAAAGAGAAACGCACAAAAGAAAATAGAAATACTGCAGACTGAATCTTGAATGTCTTGAACCATATCAGATTTCTCATGCGGCAGATTTTCCCTGATAAATGGCACGGAACTCCCACAAATCTTTTTGCCAACCATCTTCAAGGGCAGCCATTGAAACTGTAGTCCAATTCGCACGAAATAAGACTCTAGATTTCTTGGGCTTCACTTGTACAGTAAGAGTATATTTACTTATGTGTGTTACAGAAATTATGAGGTTCTTTTACATGTTTTTCATCAGAAATTTTAGTATAGCGCCACTTTTGATTCTGTTAAGTCACAGAAATACCTTCTTACTTTGCAAATGGATAGTTTAACCTTGTGTGGTCTAAATCCAACCCCCAACTCTCTATGTCGATTGGGAATCTGTTAGTTTTTGGCACACACAAAATATTATCCCTCCTAGCCACCCCATAAAAAAACCAAAAAAAACCCCTAAACAGAATAGTTAAGTTTCAGGCCTCGCAGTCACAAAGTGCATTGTTTTGCATAAAGTTAAACCACCAGCTAATCTTAATTTTTATTAATATTATCCTGTCGTTATCCAGGTAGAAGTCTCATCAGATTAAAGACCTCTCCAAAATAAAAGTCCTGTAGTAATAATGATGAGTCACTGAGGAAGTCCATTTTGGTTGTGAGTAGTGAGTTTGACTTTCTTAATATAAAATGACATGGTTTCAGTAATATACACCAATTAGCCGCCTGCCTGTACCGCCAGATCTGACCTGTCTGGGCACGAAAGTGTCAAAGTGTCTGACAGCAGGAAGTTTACACTGGATCTGTTGGGGTTCTTTATGTTGCAGGTCAGGGGTCTCTGTGGATTTGGCTTGTTCAGGCACATCTTGCAGATGCTCAGTTGTGCTGGGATCTGTAGAGTCTGGAGGCCGGGTCAACACCTTATCCTCTCTGGCTTGTTCTGCTTTCTAAGCAGTCTTTTGCAAGTGTGGCAGGGGGCGTTTCCCTACTTGGTGATGTGAGGCCCATTAATGTTTGGGTGTGTGTTGCGTGTCAGAGTATCGTCCACGTGAAAACAAAGACCCGAGGTTTCCCACCAAAACATTGGCAAACAATTCCAAATCATTGTTGTTCAGTTCACTTTTACCGTGGTTTTATTGCTGACTGTTCAGTGGTTAGTTAAAAAAAGTGGAAACCATATTGAATGTTGAGTCATTCGTGCCGTGTCATACAATTTTAGTCAGACCCCTTTAATCTCCTTTAAAGTTTGGTTTTTGGTATCTACTGGCTCCTCAAGAAGTACCTGAAAGTTAGCTATTCCAATCATCACAGATAACCAAGCTGGAAGGCCAGGGACCTAATTTAAGGGCTGTTTACCATATGCCAGATTTTCAGTGGAGTTGCAGACATCAGCAGAATATGAAGGAAAAAAAAAAAAAACCTGCAAAAAAAAAAAACAA
>VUQG01017789.1:61121-90189 GCA_015106755.1 Etia nguti
CATGTGCTTAAAAAAAAAAATATATATATATATATATATATATATCCTGCAGGAAGGCCCTGTACTGTTATTCTTTGGAAAATAGAAGGTATCTCAGACTGCTCTAAAACATCAGCATCTGTAGATTTGTGCCCTGCGTTTGGTACCACGTGTGTCGGGTTTATCTTTTTCACTGCTCCTAGCTGCACTGCATAAGAGTCCTGCTAAACACGAGGAAGGAAGAGCTTTCAGTCCCTGCCCTCACATCTCCCTAGAAATCTTTTGAAGCCTTGTTGACTTACGCTGTGTTTGTGAAGGTGCTTCACAGCTCCAGCTCGTGCCTGAGACTGCACGCCATAAATTGGTGTTTGCTTTAACCTTGGAGTTTATGACGCAGGGCGCTAGAAACAGATGTTCGCAATTCCCCGACCAATTTTCACATTTAATGAAGCTTTTAATTTAGGTTTAGATTGTTTTCTTTTTCCTGACTCATTTTGATCAATAAAATGTGTGCAAATGAACTTGTAGATTGCAAAAAAGCAATTATTTTGGGTGCTGCCTGTGATACATCGAAATGAGACTGCAGGTAGAATTGGAAATGGATAATTAGATGGGCTCGTTTGCTTGGTCCGGTCTCTATCGAATAAGAGCTTTTTAGCTTCTGCCGTGTTGAATAGACTGTCTCGATCCATTAAGCATTCACATGTCAAAATGGAGTCTTCTAACAGGCCAAAGAAGCTTAATTTTTTGCAATTATAGTGTTCATACTGATCAGTTTTACAGGAAGGAAATGTGCTGCGAGGCTTTTTTGTTTAATCCAGCTCTGGAAGCACAAACTGTTCGTGTGATTCACGTAATGATAAAGTTACTGTAATATATTCAGTTTGTGCCGGTACAGTTTTTGTCAGCTCCTCTGTTTCAAAGACAAAAGGGAAACATCCCAGTGTCAATTTCCAGACATCATACACTTTAAATCCTGTGCGGGGCTCTGTGAAGGTCAAACTGTAAATTGAGGCACTTGAATCTCACATCTCCTCAAGCATTTTGTCTGCCTTTTTTTTTAAGTTCCTGCCTGGCACTGAATAGATATTAGTAAGCATGTCATTGTGGTAATGTCACAAGGACAGTGGAAATAGGTAAAACGTTGAGCACCAGTAAATTAGCAGCCGTGACGTCTCTTCAGCAGACTCTCTCGGCTGACGAGGACACTTCACTTCGCTTCTGTAATCACAACAATGCCATCCCGACCACTCAGTGCGCCCACTGCGGCTGTTCTGTCTTTTTGATTATCTCTATCTGCCACTTCCCGTGTCCCTTTTCGTTCCCCTCCCTCCTTTTAGCATGCTTGAGAAGTCTCAAATTCCAGCCGCTCGCAGGTTTTGGGCTTTTCGTCAATTAACACCACGTATTAGCGTGGCAAGGACACCCACTGTCCTGCTGTAGTGGCATACTGTTAAAATATGGAGGGAAAACTCTCGTGACCTCCGTTCTGGCTTTCTTCTGTTGCAATTATCGAGGACCTGCTGTTAGCATTTTCTGCTTAGGCAGAACACAAAATAGTAAATTAAGTAGTTTGTGGGAATCAAGGAAAGGAGCTTCAGGTTGGTATTCGGCAACTCTCTAATGGCTGAGGAAAGGATAAGAGTCACGCGTGTGTGCACGGCTATCAGTTTCTGCCCTGATTCCAGGGAAGGAAATGGTACTTAAATACACACCTCCTTTTCCAGAAAAGCTGGGATGCTGTGTGAAATTGAATTAAAACACAATGCAGTCATTTGCAAACCCTAAAAAGGGAACTGTAGAATAAACAGTGTGTATCCAAGAAAAGCATCCGATTTAATAAGGCTATATTTTTTAAAGCTGACATTGATATAGAAGCTTGCGGTAAATTTTTGAAATACATGGCTCAATATGAAGTTTTACATACAAAACTTAAATGTTCGCAAATGCTCAAGGTGTCCCCCTCCAGACGCCCGGCCTGTGTCCATACAATACTCAAAGTTGTTGTGGGCAGATCGATCCAAATATTCATCAATATTCATCGTATCGGTATCAGATCATTACTTGCACGATAGGACTGATACTTTGTTCCTGTCCTCTAAGTTTAGCATGTAACTCACTGAATTGTGTTAAGTAAAATTATCTTTTTGGAAAAATTTACCTTAAACATGCACTATGAAAAAATCTGGACCTTTTTGTGTTTACTGTCACCGTCCTTTTTTTTTATATAGTCTTAATAAATTTACCCAAACTCCTATAGATAGATATATAGATACTTTATTAATCCCACAAGGGAAACTTTTGTGTTACAGCAACATGATAAAGAGTAAAAAATAGTACAGTCACAATACACAACAAATAAGCAACCCAGTTAAATAAAAGTACCACAGGCACCCGTAAAGTGGCTTATGCTATGAGGGAGTGCAGGAATTTATATATTTACTGCAGTGATAAAAAAACAAAGAAAAGTAAAAATGAAGTTAGTTAAAAACAGTAAAAGTAAGACTCTTGTGTAAGAGAGGAGTGCAAATTGCATTAGTAAATATTATGTCCACTATAAATGTATGAAAAACAGCTGCATGAAGGTAAAATACCAAATGTGTTTGGGATCTCATGCCTGACAGGTGTGTTCACCTGTCACAGAATAAAGAGTTACTATACAGCTTCATAGAGAATGGTAGCAATGAATACCTGAAGCGTTCTTTAAGAGACGGGCACATTTACATTTGAGGTCTCCAAAAGAAAACCCAGTTTCAAAATACATGAAAATCTGAAACATGTGTTTTTACTGTGTTAACTCATTATTGTGGAAAGTAAGAATCCCAGTGATTGAGTGGCCATTAAAATGTGTTCAGAATTTTCAAATTGACGATGATCTCATAAATCAGCGGTCCCCAAACTTTTTTGCGCCACGGACCGGTTCATGTCCGACAATATTTTCACGGACCGGCCTTTGAGGTGTCGCGGATAAATACAACAAAATAAAACCAGTACTGGTACCAAAAAGAAGAAGATTTATTCATAACACACGGGAAAAGACCCAGGGAAACCGAATTAACGATAAAAACAATTTAAAAAATAACTGTAAATTTCACACCTGAGCCCCAACTCTCGCGGTTGGACTCACGGACCGGTACTGGTCCGTGGCCCGGGGGACCGCCGTCATAAATCATAATACACCGTTTCCCCCTACATAGGTTAAAAGTCTGGGCACCGGGATCGGCAATACTGGCCCTGTATTTACTTGGTATGAGATCGATACCGAAACACTGTAAGTGGAACTAAAGGAAACAAGGTGGTGACGTTTTGAAAGGAGCTAGCCTTTTTTATAATGTGCTAAATATACTTCATTATTGACCGATCTGAACAGCATGTTTAGCGCCTGGACATTGCTGGGCATTGTCCAACTATAGTAATTATCTTGCATTAATGGGCGTTAAAGATATGTTGCCCTAAAACCTGCAAGTATCATTCAGCATCGGTGGTGGAAGTTACTGAGGCCGTGAGCGTTACCGCACATCTGAACCAGCTGTTCACTGATAACAACCTTCTTCCTTCTCCTCTTCAGGCTGGAGGATGCCACATTCATAATTTATAAAACAAACAAAAAATTTTAACTGCTCACATTATTTCTCTTTTTATTATTTCCTTGTAACATTTTAGCTTGCATGTGTTTGCTGATAATGTTTTTTGGAAGTTTCCCAGAACCCATGCAGTGATCCCTTCTATAGCCTCACGTCTGGTTTTTTTCTTGTTGTTTTTTTAAAATGTAGTCCTGGACAAATTAAAAAAAAAAATTCTCTGCTTCAACATTTGAATTGCAAATTATTACACTGCAGCTTTATTTAGATTTCAAAAAGCATCCCAGCGTTTTTGGAAATGGTTCTAGAAAACTGCCACAAATGTCAAAGCATTCACACAGACTTAAAATGAAATAATGCCACTTTCCCAAATTTACACATGGTCTTTACTTACTTTGTATTTAAAAAAATGAATATTTATGAAATTAATAAGAACTAACACACAACAAGAATGCTAATTCACTCATATTTGTTAAAGATTGTGGTAAAAATGTCAGCAAAGGAATTATAAATGAGGTTTCAGAACTTTAGCTGTTTGCCTGACACACGCAGAATTTGCTTTCCTTTCAGATGTTCAAAGCATAATGTCATGCAAGCAAACGCACGTGTTAACCTGGGGAATATGTCCATTCTCATATCGAGAAACTATGCTGTTCTCTGTGGTCCGATCCCCAGCTAAGCGTCTCACGTCTGCAGATTTTATAGATGAAATATTGAACACCCAGTTGAAATAGTAAAGCCACTACTTAAAAAGACTGCGTTGCTCTATTTTGAAGAAGTTTAAGCCTCCAGACACAATGCTGGTAAGCACTGATGTGCAGAAAAGGTTTTGTGGCTTTTTGATGGCAAAGGCCTGGATTGTGGAGGAGCTGACAGAGCTCTTCCTCCTTAATCCAGCTTCACAACAGGCCTTATGTGCGTGTGTGTGTGTGTGTGTGTGAATACACACATGCCCAACTTCTTGGGCGTGACTGCGTGCATGTTTTGTCAGATGTCAGCCTCACAGCCTTAAAGCCAAACACTACAGTGACAGAAATCACACTCTGTGTTTGATTTGGCTTTGCCTTCAAAGCGAGCAATTTGTCTTCGCTCTGCATCAGTGGGCACATCAACAACTGTCTTCCCCTCTCTCTCCCTCTGCTCCTATGTGTGTGTGTGTGTGTGTGTCTGCGCATTTGTCTGCATTTCTGTTTACAGTATGGAGCATACGCGGACGTGACGTACGCTTGTCTTTTTGTGTGTGTACAGCTGAAGATTCACACAGTGCGTCGCGGAGGCAGCTTTAACTTCATCACCTACTGAGATATGCCAGTCACCGGGTTGTGATCGGCCTTACCTGGTTTCTGCATCCACAGCAGGGCTTTTTCATAATACCTGCCTGTCATAGCGTACGAATCAAACTCCACACCTTCTTGCCAGTTGTTAATTTCCTTCACACCACCCTCTCCTCGCTTCTTTTTTTTTTTCTGTCTCCTCTTTGTTTCCCTCAAGTGTGGATTTTATCGCAATGTTACCAGAATCTCGCACGGCTTCTCCGCTTTTAATAATCTGTCAACATCTGCATCTTGAGCCTCAGCAGTCACAACTGTTAAGGAAATTTTCTGAAATGCAGGAATCCAGAGTGACTGACATTATTTATAAAGATGGTAATAAAAAAAGAAAGAAAAATCGGCACACGGAAGGAGGTGAAAGTAAAAAGAGATGCATACAGGAGAGAGAAAGAGAGCGAGTGAGCATGAGGGAGATGCTGAGAGTGGAGTCAGTGTGTGTCTATTGACCAAGTCATTAAAATCGATGGCTGCCCTGATGAATATCAGCCTGGAAAAGCTAGTGCAGAGCTCAGCAGGGATGAACCCGCTCGCTGCAAATGTGATTGAGCACCATTTAGAGGCAGCTCGTGACTTAAAAAAGAAAAACACATTAATATCAAACAGGAAGCCGTTAGTCCTGTATTTGAGCCCTGTGTTAGACGTTTTGGCTGTTACCCATGACGACCACTCGAATCATGTGTTTCATAGTGGTTTTTTGTAGCTTAACAAATGCCGAGACTTGAGACAGCTGTTGGTAGCTGTGTTGCGGTCACGCGGCGCGCTGTCACTTTTGAAAATGTGCTGTTATTGTGGGTAAATGGCTAATGGTAGTGAAAGCACGGTTGCCATCTGGTTTGGGGGCTTTAGCAGAGATTGAAGATCTCACTGAGCGTGCCCTGTAGCTCTACACCTCTTTTGTGATGTCAAACATCGTTTTAACCCTTCCTTTCGCCTCACCAGGCCTTTACATGCACATATGCACACGAGGGTGTAGCACAAATGGCTATAAGTCAGGCTTCTCCACCGTCTCTCGCACACAATCGGCAGGACCCCGGCCTCTTCTCTGCCCAGGAAGTTCATCTTCCAGTCAGCTCACATCAAGCGTAATCTGGGGACCTAGCCGCTCTGGAACTGCTAGTGAATGCAATTAAGATGTCTTGTTGAGTTAAGATCAGAGTTTTACTTTGCTACAGCACGATTGGCCCAGCCTCACAACCGGGGCAGACCCATCTTTCCTCTCGTGTGACCATTTCATCTCCCTTATCTTCCTTATTCATACCACGGGCTCAGTAAGATTTTAATTACGTATTCGCCTTTGTTTACTTTTGGCCTGAGCATATTGGCACTGCAGCATTACTGTCCACTTGCATATTGGTTCTCTGGCACATTATTGCTGCAATATTGCCACTAAGTAAGGACGTTACAGATCACCATATTAGCGAGATAGCGACTGTTTACAAGTCCGGGTTATGTATGCTGCTGCTGTTTATTGAGGGGAGATAAGTTCCTTGTTTTCCTTCGGACTTCCCAGGTCTCCCGAAAGGTTAGATCAGAGCTGACATCCCGTTGTAGCGCTTCATTTGACTTTTTACTGGCTTCTAATGTCAGTGGATGCAATAAAGATGTGTTGTGTCAGGATCTGTTCACGTGACTGCTCATCATATTTGTCCACTAGACTTTGCTCCATTTATGCAGTAGACTTGAAGCTTTAAGTATTTACAGTGATGCATAAATATTTATTTTGAATCAACCGAAAGAACGTTCTCCTATCACGACAGACCCCTCAAACCAGTTATTAAAAACACAGCCAGTTTGTGATAGCCGCACCGAGACCATTAATCATAGCGAGCACATTAATTAAACCCTCCCCTCTCCTTTCTCCCCCTGTTTTTCTCCGCCTCGATCTCTCTTTCGTTCGCTGAGGTTCTCCATTCTTACTCGCTAGGAATTCCTGCAAAAAGCGCGACTTTCTCCAAGACAAATATAAAGCAAGAGTCGTGGGGTTTTCTTTAAGATTTCATTTCCAATTTGCTGACTCAGATCATCATCCGTGCAGTAAACAGTAGCAAATTAATTAAAATCACTGGTGGTGGTGTTGTGCTGGACCAATTATCTTAAAGCTGTCCGCATCAGGATTAGCTAAAGCACAACCGGAGTTATTGTGATTCCAAAACAGGCCTAGCTTGGAATATATAATGAATTTGTAAGCGTTTTTTTCCCCCCTCTTTCTCTTTTTCATAGCATTCCTTAAGTTGAGGTAGCTCTACTGGAAACTACAAATGTTCCAAATTATTAATGAGAGAGGAAATTATTCCAATCACTCTAGGCACAGTGTGTGCAGTTATTTCTTTTAAATGAATACATGCAATACTATAGTGATATGCTTAAAATTAACCTTGGCTCACGAGTCCATATGGGGGCCACGTATTAATGATATTGACTCAAACATCTCATTTTGGAACGCCAGGGGAGTTCTGGAGACCCCTCTTCGTGTGTGCCTGGCAGCAGCCTGACACTGTCTCTTTAACTTTGCTAAGGATGGCATCCATTGAGCTGTCTTAACTGTTTCTAGTACAGCTCCAGCTCTCAGGAGGGAGCCAAAAGAAGAAAAGAGGAGGAGAGGAAACGTGAGGTAAGCAGCGGCAGTGTGTCATAAGCGGCTGGAAGCGAACCTGCTCGCCCTCGTTCTTCCTCTTCCCTCGTTATCGTATTTTAAAGGAGAGATGCCCCGCCAGGCTCTCCATACATTATGTCCCCCCACAGTTAATATAGGGACAGTAGATAGCTCATTAAGATTGATCATTCCTCGTCCACCTACTCCATACAGAACGTAACACCAGCTTCATTAATCACAGGGATTTCGAGATAAAGCTCGGCGGCGGTGCATTCACGGGACCTGAAGCCTGACAAGCCTGGCTGCTACATGCATAATCACAGGCGCAGTGCAGCCAAGGAGCCGTCGCCCAGCTCCGTACCACAGTTAGAGGGGGGACACCGCATCTACACCTTCCTCTTTTCTTCTATTCTCTCCTCAACCACCTCAGCCCCTCCCCCTCGCCTCCCACATGCCCTCTTCGTTGCAAATATCTGTTGCTTTCATTAGGCTCCATTTCCACTCCTGAACACGCCCCTTTCCCCATGCTGTTGTCTCCCAGTATCATCCCTTGGGTCCCCCACTGCCCTAACATCCTCCTCCTCATATCCTCTCATTGCCTATCCCCCCACCCCAACTCTTTTTTTTCATCATCACTCATCAGTTTTCCTCCCTCTCATCTTCCGTCTATTTGGTACCTGCCACCTGTTCTGCGATTTTCCAACTTCTCTCTGTTCTTGCCTACTCCTCTTACGCTCGATTTGTTAGCCATTTCTCTAATGGTCTTGTTTTATTTTATTTATTTATTTTATCCCAGTAATGCCTCAGTTAGCAAAGCAGCAGAGGAGAATTTAAGAGAAGAAGGGATTAAAGAGGAGAGAGAGGAAAGGGGGGGGGGCCCAGTAAGCCCAGATTGCTCATTTGCCTCTGACAGCTGGACCGAATGTCACATGGCTGTTTTCATCTGAAACGCCCAATCAAACTGTCTCTTTCGCCTTATTAGATTAACAGAAAAGTTTTGCCTTTGCTCAGAGCCTCGGACGGCTGGTTAAGCACTTTATCTTTCATTTGATATCTTTATAGATCTTCATGTAAATCATCTAATACAGCTAAAGGTTAGCACATGTTCAAGGTCCTGTAGCTCATCTGTCAAAGAGGCGAGGGCACGAAAACCTAAAAACTCTTTTTGGTGTCCACACCCTCAAAGACTGTTATTGTAATTTTGTGCTGCTAAATAACCTGACAATTAACTGAAAAAAGTTATGTTTATTTATTATTTAAAATTAAAGGACTTTCAAAAATTTCATATTGTTTAAATGAATTTCCTTAACTTGTAACGCACTACAAATTAATACAAAATACCATTAAATGGAACGGCTGCAAAGAATGCTGAGTGACGGGGTCGTATCCTTGAATCACAAATGGTCAGTGATTGAATTGAAAAAAATGTCTGAATTTTTTCGACGGGGCCTCTCTTTTTTTTGTCCCGTTTATTTACACTGAGCCTGAATCTTGTTTTTTCTAGAGAATTGAGATGCTCGTTGCTTTTGCTTGTTACTCTTCAACAGAAGGGAAATCATTCTGCGATTCTGCGTAATTAAAGTAAGAATACAACAACAGAGAGGGTAAAAAAGCACAAATATATGATCCGCATACAGTTTTATGATTATTTGCATTTCCGTACAGTACGTGTTGTAACTGAAGTGCTGGAGGAAAAAAGTCCTCCCAAGCAGAGAGGCAACCATTTAAATTAATGGTTGAATGGTGAGTAAACAAGCTGTTCAAATTTGTATGTATTATGTATGTAAATTAATGGTTAAACACTAAAAAAGCTTGGCCCGAACAGAATGGATAAATGGCTAAAAGAAAGGCTTCAAATACAAAAATGTTGCTGAAATATTTTTTACTATTGTTTTAAATAAGATACAGTTGATAATCACGTATCCGTCTATTCTGTTAATTAGCTATAAATCCATATACTACACAGAGTAAAAACAGGATAGGGTAGAGGGTCAGCAATATTAGAACAAAGACATTTTATGAGTGATTTTATTTTTTTACCAAAAATAATTTGTATGGAGCTTTTAAAGTGTAATAAGTCTGTCGCCATCAGTGACCTGTGTAAATAATTAAAATCTTTACCATATATGACTGCTCTGCATTGGGCTGTTTACTATTATTTAATGTTTAACTTTGCATTTATGAAATTATTAAAACAAATAAAAATATGTTTGGTTTTTTTATTAACAGCAAATTTGAACAAGCAGTAGAGGAAAAAATCTATTAGTATGCTTACACTGACTTTGAATGAGATGCTGTAAAGCTCTACAGCTCACTTTGGGTGCTACCTGCGTTTGTGCAAATAAATTGAAATAAAAGTAGAATACTTTTATAAGAAATAATAGGACTAGAAATCTTAATAGCAAAGAAATGTTTTCCTTTTTTAAAAAGCCAATTTTCAGTTAAATTCAAACTGAAGTCCAGCAGCAGGTAAAGGATAACGGTACACCAGCCACTTTGCTAGTGAAAGCAAATTAATCAATCTTTAGTTCATGGCTACAGGGACTCAAAGGCGCTATTTAAATTTGATTTGATTTATTGAGGCTCAGGTGCCAACACACATTTTAGTTAATGATTTTTTTTTTTTTAAATTCAGTGTGTAATTTACACAGTTTCTCAGTTGTAGAATGTAATGAGGAATTTAAAGCAATAAGAACGAACACGTTAAATTCGTATCAATTTCAGGGAGTCTTTTGTTTTGTTTTTTGATCGTCATTATTTGGTCAAAGTCAGGTGAAGCATCTGGAGTTGAGCTCCAGGTTAAAAATCCCCGGGTTATTAGAAAAATCACGTCATTGTAAACACGTAGAGACATGGACTCTTTTCATTTAAACCTACACACAGTTCTGAATCACCACTTAATCTGTTTGGACAGTGAGAGGATTCTCGGAGATAACCCAGGCAGCCATTGGCACAACACACTCACAGTTGTACAGCAAATTTATAGTTATTAATTTATTTTTAAAGAAAAAATTAGGAGGCCAGTTTCAGGGTTGTTTGGAAACTTGTCATATGTACTTGTAGGCTTCATTTCAGGCTTTAGAACATGCACACGACACATGCGTTGCCTGGATTTGTGAAGAAGTGTGACACTCTGTTCCTCTAAGCTCTACCATCACGCATTGAGTATTCAGGAGAGGTCTCAAACTTGAACAGTGCCATTCACCAGCTTGAAACTTTCACTGCCCTTGGTTATGGGGGAAGCACATTAATTTGTGTGTAAAGCAGAGCCAACCCGAATGGGGGTTACACCATTTAAATGGGCTTGAATCTCAAGCGCCTCGTATCGCAGGCTTACATGACGTGGCGGGATTAATTGCCAAAAGTCAAATGCTGATGCGTTATCCCGCACATCAGCCTTCAAATAGGCGGTAATGCATTATCAATGAGGCCGAGTGTAAACACAGCAGATGTTACCAGGAAGCTAGTCAATAACGGATGTTTCTCTCTAATGAGAAGGCGTAATTGCAACGGGGAGAGAACTCCAAAAACACCGGCAGATGCGGCGCAACATCTCAGCAAAAAGAAATAAATAAAAGAAAAAAAAATCCAGAAGTAGTTCAGCAGCATTAGCCTGCTAATGTTCACCGTGTGCTCCGTTATCTGAGTGGGGAGTCGAAGTTTTTCCTTACCCAGAAACTTTTAAATGGGCTAGACAATGCATGCGGGGCATCTAATAAATACTAATGACAAGACCAGACATTAGCAAGAATGGCTCCCCTCTCCAAGTCATTATTCAAGAGAGTTAGCAGCAGTCTTAGCATGTAAAGATAAATAATTCGTCTGTGTCTTAGACAAACGATAATGGCCTGCATTGCAATCAAGGGATCTTTGTAGGCTAGTGGGGCTCTGTGTAAGCTTGATAGCCTTCTTTAGCAGTAAGATCGAACACTGTGAGATGCCGAAACCGCAGCGTGACATTCCCTTATTATGTCTACCGAATGTATTTTTTATTTATTTATTTTTTCCCAGAGGCTGCAGCTCTGAGTTATAGTGTTGATTATTATCATTATTCTACTACAGTGCAGTCTTTGTGCCCGCTCTCAGATACAGCCGCTTTTGTCTTATGCAATGCAACTTTCTAGAATGTAGGATTAAAAACATTTTTTTGTTGCTTTAGAGATTTAAAGTTAGATTACAACTTTACAAGGGCACACCAGCCATACATACTGTAAGCATTGAAGCATGCTGGACACAATCAGAATTTGTGGGGCATTCCAGTCACCTCACAGATTTGTTTTCAATCCCTGGAGAGAGAGAAGGTGAAAGGAGGGAGGTGGAAACAGAAAGCGAAGGAGGAGTGAAAGAAAGCAGCGAGGGGAGGGTTGGGTGGAAGAAAAAAAAATCTGATGAAATGCAAAGATTACTCGCCTGACTCCACTGTAGGCTGCAGAGGCTCATCCCAGGCGTGCAGTCTGCCGAGAAGACTCCCACATACAACCTAACCCCGCCACTAACCTTTCTGCTTGGACTGCTATGACTTTCACAAAGTTACCCAGTAAACACACATCTTCTGTCTTCAGGGGGAGATGTGACATTTATCTTAAGCTGCACTGGTAGCATGGGATTTTTTTTTTTCCTCATGTTTGTGTGGTTATACTTACTGTCCTGCTGTTTCAGAGGCAACCTGCAAGAAATGTAGCCCAAAGAGGCAAGTAACACCCATGCACAAAGCTTGTAAAGAATGCCCACGAGCTAAGCTCATAAACACGAGCAAGGTGCGAGACGAGCCGGGACTCTGTCACGCATACGCTGGCATCTGTGCTCAGCCGGTGGAGCCTGCTGGGTCCGGGCTGCAGTCGGGCCAGTGGAGGAGAAAGTAACTTTAAACTTTTAATGAGTGCTTAAGTGCAGTTTGCACTTTATATAGCGTTTGTACTTCTATATCTGTACTCGGAAAAACGTGAAACAACTTCGCAGCTATTCTTATAGGGAGCATTTAAAGTGCAGTCATACTATTTTATTTCCCTAATGGCCCAGATTGGTTGCCTTTGAAAGAGTACTTCTTTTAATGCTGTTATTAGGCCTTACTGTCAAGGCAGCTGAACTTTGGGGTAAAACCTCACCAACAATCATTCAAACTCAAGCGACACAATCTTAGTTAGCTTACATCTCGAAGCTGAAAATGTGTAAGTAAAGGGAGTATCTCAGGTTTTGCTGTTAACATATTGGGAGATCCCCTGAAAATTGTTTTTTATAGTCACACTGTTAGAGAGCTTGAATTGCTTTATGCTACATTCATCTCACAGGTGCAATACAAGAAAATAAAGTAAGAGACTGAATAAAGCATTTGAGTGATGAACCGTTTCTCCCACTGACACACCGCTGCATCTAGGTGAACAGGACCAGGTTTTTGGGATTTTCTTACCTAGATTATTGAGAATGCATCTGACAAAATGAAGTTTAGATTTATATCTACGGTGCAGGGGCGAGAATCGGCCTGACATAGACGCCAATTTGGCCCACTGGTCGACTTTGGAAAATGCGAAGGAAGACATCAATTTTGGACTTTTGACTGTATTTTCATGAGTTTTACTGCTTTTCCAACTGTTGTAATGTTGTAATTAAAACGTATTGTTCTACAACATTTAAATAAAGAGTGATGACACATAGGGTTCACCTGAAGCATGCAAGTACACTATCTACCTACAAAAACATTGAGATATGTTACTTCAGCTGATTGTGAATTAGCCTTTCAAAGCTTTCCAGTACATCAAAATAACTCCACATAAAAGCAGAAGCACCATTGCTGTTACAGCTTGTGTGCAGCTACATCATAAGTAAGCTATTAAGCAACATGTCACTCATATTTACAGTTTATACTGAGATACTCAAGTGTCTCAAGTCTTGTTCCAGACTGCATTTAAAAAGTATATGTCTGTGTTTATGTAGTCATGCTGCTGGGGCAGAGGAGACGACGCACGGCTTAGACAACCGAGGAGTGTTACGCTCACCAGACACTCTAATCGGGGAAGAAAATCACATTAGTGCCATATCTGATGCCTCTTATTTTTCCTCAGACAGACTGCAATGCATGATGGTCCACGGATGCAGTGTAAAGCTTCTATACGCTTTTCCTTGGTGTGCCATGGGATGAGTTTGTAGTGCGCTATACTGGATGAAACTTACAGAAGAGATTTCAGACAGATACACAAAAGGGCTGACTCGTCACACAGTGCACTATCTATAGTGAATAAGTGGGCAATTCAAACACAGCCCCGGATTGTCACTGTAATGGTGCTGACATGTTCAACTTCCACACAGCACACCTTGTTGGTAATGCCTCTGTAATCACCGGCTGTGCTCCCTTCAATCATTACCTGTTAAAGTGCACCGGCTCAGTAAACTGCACTGAGAAAGAGTGTTCACATATGGGTTTTTTTTTTTTAGTTTTGGGTAGCTCTGCACTGACTTTTAAAAGACAAAATGGTATATTCTGAATGTTTTCTGCCTGTGGGGATAAAAGTTCCACTCTGGTGAAAACTCCGACTTTAGCTGTTGAAATACTAGAGTGGACAGACTACCTGACTTACGGCCTGAAGACAAGTTTGGTATTTGTTTGAGTCACGATGTCCTTTAAGGTCAAATCTCATTCTCGGTGAGTGCTTGGAACTTTGGCGATCTAGCAGAAGTGACTAAGAGAAACCTGCATTTATGTGACTAAGTGTGACACGTGCACAACTTGGGGAGGGGGGTGGACTCGGATGCTCAGTCAACCCTCTCAAGGTGAAGCACAAATGAAACACCGTTTGCGCAGATGCTTCCCGAAGGGTTCCATTCATGCCGATACGCGAATCCTGTGCCCAGACGATTCTTTTCACTCAATTATCCTTGTTTTTTTTCGCCTACCAAGGTTTATGATTCGGGCTAGATAGGACCATGGTCCTTGCAGCAATTTTTATAAAAATAACTTAGCAATTTAATTAAAAGAGAAGATGGAGAAGTGTTGCACGCCCACTCAGCTCTAATCAAATCCCCTCTAAGCATACAGTATGTTATCTACACCAGCCAGCAACTCCTCATAAGCACAACATTGTTATTAGGATTATTCTCTCATGACTTTGTCTCGCCTAAAGTCGAGCGAGAGTGCGCGCGTGCATTTGTGCGACTGTAGATCTGCATGTGTGCGAATGCATACGCGGGGCCGCACGAGGGCCTCTTTGCGTGTTTCGCACAATGACAATGTCATCTGTTATGGCGCGGGTGAATTACTCAACCCCGAGCTGAGTTTGACAATGACGTCCTCCGTAACGCTTAAGCAGTACGCTTGCTAATCTGTGATACAGTAGGATGCAGCGTGCTTTTGCATTTTCACATGGCATGCTGCTTTAAAAAAACAACAAAAAACCCTCAGATTGGAATTTTGCCTCTTTGGCATTGTGACAAATAAGCCAAGCCACCATTTCAAGGCTTAAGCTTGGTCTGAGCGATAAAAGGTGAGCTTTTTTTTTAAGCTTACAAGCATGTATTTCCTAAAGGAATTATTATCTCTGTTCCCAAAAGTTCTTGGATTTTCTTGCCTTAAGTTTACAGGATCAAGTTGTGGTGTAAATATAAAGGAGCGGGAACCTGAAAAGTGACAAATTTATGGGAAATTGTGACTTCTGAGACCTCTGGGGTTATGAACCTATTGATCCGTCCAAATTGTCCATTCAGGGGTTGTTGTTGTGGAAGAGCTTGGCTGGTGCCTCAATATAAATGTAAATACATCTGCTGGGCAAAACAAAAAAAGAACAATGCAGAAAGTTTTAACAGAAAGAATTGTTCTCTACGCTGAATATATTCAGTTTGTAATCCAGTAACTGTGAATCATCCCCGCTGCACACCTTTGTCTGCTCCCAGAGGAAAAACACAAAAGCAAATGCACCTCCTACTATATGGAACAGTTAATTTAGCTAATTACTTTATAATTATTACTTAATTCACTGTTCATCACATCTCATTAGCTCATCTTTTTGCCCCTCTCACTTTGTTATGGACTAGTATTCGTTTTGTATCTGGCATTTGGAATAAAACTGCAAACGCATCAACCAAACAGATGAACATTACGCAGCATTCAAGTGATGTCGGAAACAGGGGAACCATCAGTTCAGACTGCTTGAAACACACCGGCGGGGGGTGAAAGTGTCGAAGAAATCCGGGCTTTCCTGTGACGTCCACGTTGCCGAGATGTGACATTTATGGCGCGAAGCATGAAAAGTTTGTCGCTGGTTCTTCGTCACTCGATCCATAATTCAGAGTTGACACTGTCACAGCTGGTGTCCTTCAGGTTCAGTGACGAGAGTTAAGTCGTGGCAGCACGTTGCCTCCGAGTTGTGCGTGTGTTGGCACGTCAGACTTGGTAAAAATCAAACCAAAGCCTTAGTAGGCTTACTTGGGCCCTGCTTTTTTATTAAGCTGTCATCAGCTCATCCTATATGTCCAGAATTTTTGTAAATATTGAATCTCCAATGGTATGCTTGGATCGATAAGGCAAAGCAGGTGGCAGATGTTGTGATATTTTTCCATCTGTTAAATATGAAAACAGTTTTTCTAAGCGTGTATATTTCAGTGGCCGTTTCATTTCTGTCCTGCTTTCTGGAGAAAGTATGAAGAAAGCACTTTATTAGAGTTGGGACTGCCTCATTAGCAGGTTGGCACCGCAGTGGAAAAAAGGGTATTTGAATTGTAGTTGATGAAATCCGATGTTTTAAATGCTTATTACCCAGCAATTTACTTTACTGATGGCAATATATACCTGTAGAGGGATGATACACACACAAAATAAGAAATATAAATCTATATACGTCTTTGATGGTTTTACACCAGCATTGAAGTTATTCCACCTGCTTTTTTGTTGTTGTTTCCTCCTTGAGTCTGTGTGGCCTTCGTGTTATCTAACATGACTGTTTGACAGGTATCGACACAGCCAGTATTACCTCTGCACCACTGCAAGGTCTTCAGACCTGATTTTGCCGGGATCAAGATTTCTTGCAATTTTATAACAGATACTGCAGAGGGTCTCGGAGTTTTATTTCAGTAGGAAATGAAAATGCGTATCATGAGGTGATTTGTTTGCTCCTTTTAAAATGATTTCAGCTCTCCTTTGAATTATTTTGGAACATAAGTCATGTCCCAGTTAATCCTGTGGTGCATCTGTTGTAGAGCTCACTCTAGTCTCATTAATTGCAAAGGGGAAGATAGATTTGCTTGCTTTATTCTTTTCATTTACCAAAGTGAAATAGAGAAACTTGTCAGCGCTCCCATTTCAAAATCGGCTCTTAAATGCGTCGATTTTCACTCTGATACTAATTTGATGGACTGCTTTTTTTAACACCAGAAGTATTCCTGCTTTTAAAAATGTGTGTCCTGTTAACTGATGTTTATATCAGCAGAACCTCCCCATGGTTCTATTTTCTATTACTATGCATATAGTAAAGTAAATAGCAAGAATAGGCTTAAGCTCACGGCAGTTTCTTGGGCAACCACTTCCTCCAAGGAGAACAGAAACTGTCCTCCCATAAAATCTTTTTTTTTTGTAGCTGAAGTAGCTGCATCAGGCAAGGAGGAGATTCTTTGAATTGTAATTTCATAACTGCAGCACTGAATGTAAATGTTAACCCCCTGTGAACTATATTCAGTTTGACTTGAAAGTAGCACTACATGAAAGCACTGTTTATTTGTTATTTGTTCTGTTGGTTTCAGAGCTGTGTCACTGGCAACTTTTTCCACATCTGTGTGCATGAACAGAGCAGATATGACCACATATTGCAATGCCTGAAGGAAGGAAGGGATATGATGATGGCCTTGTTTGCTGTCCACAGGAGTATCCTGTGGACAGCAAACAAGAGCACCTTATTAAAAACCGGGGTATGACCGCTTGTCATTTACTGTCCCCCCTCGCCTGGCTAATGAGGAAGCCGCTCCAGCAGCCAGGACCAGAGACTTTTTTGTGTTTTCACAAATACCAAGAACAAGAAGAGCGTAGCCTGACATCCTGTCACACTGTTACAGCAGGCCAGTGGATGCTTCCAGGCCCTGTTGTTTATGTTCTCCCTCTTCTAAGCCTGTACTTGTATTTGCTTCAGCCTAGTTTTGCTGGTGCCAATTGTTTGTTTGCACTTGTGTATTGGACTAGAGGGTATACGTGGATGTTGGAATATAACGTGCAGGACAGAGCAGCTTTATGCGACTCCAGGTCTTTTTTGGCTTGTCTATTGTAGAAGGAAACAAAGGCTCAGGCAGCGTCTTTGAGGGGTACAGGTTCCTTTTTACTGCTGTGGTTTCTCCCCCCGGCCCGGTCCAAGCCTACTAGCAGCAGTGCTGGGGCTCCAGCAGTTCAGTTCACCAGATGCAGGCAAGGGAAATAGTGAAGCGGCCTCATCATGGACTATTCTCCAAGGCTATATGGTGCCACCGCTCTCCTACAGGCTGAAATCAGGACAGCTAGAGACTCAAGGGGTCTTGAAGATTTGCTTGAGCTGCTTTGCTGGGAGTAGGCGCAAAAAGTTGAGACGTCTCTAGAAATGAATGTGGCGGTGATTGTTAGAGGTATGTTTAAGAGACTGTTTAAAGAAATAGCTTTTGAAAAAGACCCAAGCTGGATTGGGTTACACATGAGATTTGATGGTTTTTATGTATAACTATTTAGTTTGCAGATGGTGACATTTTGCATCTGCTAAACACTAAATGAGGCCACTGAGTATTTTTATTAGTTATTTATTTTGTGATGGTGCTAAAAAAGATTACTTGTGTTTTTTTCTAACACAACAAATTTCTTAAAAATAGTCTAGGAATACCAAATTTTTGAATTTGGAAGTATTACATTTTAAAATAAGAAAACAATATTTTGTCGTCTGTTAGACATACTTAAAAGCTAATCTGAAATCAAACATTTTTAAATTTTGAATTATCATTGTTTTTATTGCTATTATTCGTACTGAAAATGAGAGAAAGAACCAGAAAAAAAGAAATAAATGAAAAAAATAATTAAAATATATGAAAAATATATTTACTTACATGTTTGTATTTTAACAATTTAAAAAATTTAGACAAACTTTATTACTTTATTAAGACAAAAATATATTTCCCAAAGTAACTAAAATGTACAGCAATTTTCCTAGATTAAAAAAAACTTTTTTTCTTTTTTTAAAAATATATTTTATTTTTTAGAACCAAGTTGATTGTTGGACCATATCAAATATCCCATGAACACGATATATTAGTTAGCAGCAGTTATTGAAAGAAAGACTTTTGTTGACATTTTTAAGAAGGAAAAATGTATTTGAAATGTAATATTGTAAAAATGGAATGTTTGAACATGAAGATTGAATTTAATACACATTTTCATTTATTTTACATCCTAATATTTACTTACATTTCTCTTAGATTTTTGCTTAAACTAACACATGCCTGATGATTTAAAAAAAAAAAAAAGCTCAATCCCACAACAACATGAAAAATTGGATGTATGTTTTCATTTTTACATTATATATATATATATATATATAAAACCAAAATTTAAATGAGCCAGCTTTGGCTCCATGAAGGGGAAAAAATATGTATCAGTCTAAGAAAATATTCCTTACAGATGTCTCCATGACGTCACAGCAGACAGTGAATCTTTTTGGCTTTTGTACTTGGGTCCTAAAACTTACAATAGAGAGATTACAACATCGCCCAGCAATTTGTGCTGACAGTGAACTTTAGACCATTACTCTACCTTTAAATGTTGTGTGTAGGTGTATTTAATTTTTGCAGTCACAAAGAGTGAAAAGTGTTTACTCTGTCAAAGTCAGAGAGGAAAACAGCTTTTTTTTCTCCCCTAAATATTTCATGTTGCATTGCAGTGGTTTGGAGTCTGTCACAAAAACGCACCAATCCATGAATACACAATTAATATCAGATCATTTATTCGCTTTCCTTTTCATTCTTAATTACCCCATTTCTTAATTCCCCCTGACACTATCGTGTGGTGTTTATTGGAGGGTTTCATGAATTCTGTTCTCTTCGGTGGCGAGACATTTTTTGATGGAGCCTAACACTGTGAAAGCTTTTTGCTTGGAAAGAGCTTCTTTGTGTGCTTATGAACCATGCACTTGGCCCGCTGTTCTTATTCTGCTGTGTGTCTCTCTTTGAAATGAAATTTCTCAAACATCCCTACTTATCAAAAGGCTTTTGTACAAGTAAGCCCATTTTGATCAGACTTCCTCAGTCCAATCTACTTCATTCCTTTTTGTGTGTGCGTGTGTGTGTGTGTGTGTGCATGTTAAATCTTGCTTTCACTTTATCCTGCAAATCTGTTTTGATTTAAAATGCTTATGCAGGTTAAATACATTTTTTTTTGCAGTTATTTGTCACTATAACCTGTTAAGATTTTTTCCCAAAAGGTAGTCATTAAATTATGTTTCTAGTTTGAAAGTACTTTGATATAAATTCTTCAATTTTATATTAGTTCCAGTATTTATGTTGTTTATTTTTTAATGTGGTTAGTTTATCAAAAATATAATAGTTTTAGAATAATTCTAAATGCATAAAAACAGCAGCAGTGTTTAAAATTAAATTAATTTATTGATTCCCTACAATTGTGGCGCGTAAGTTTTTGTCATTACGCAGTGCTAACAGAAGAGCATTGTGCCTTTATCCTGTGGTCATTTTGGAGATAAAAAAAAAAAAAAATAAATTTTTTTAAAAAAAAAAAAAAAAAAAGTAATTTCTTTTAGCAAAGGAAAATGATGACGCAC
Organism: Etia nguti; assembly: GCA_015106755.1. NCBI lineage: Eukaryota > Metazoa > Chordata > Actinopteri > Cichliformes > Cichlidae > Etia > Etia nguti. Next base: position 81,367 of record VUQG01017789.1, read on the forward strand.
TGCCTCTAGTTTAAAAAAAAAAAAAGTTTTTATCTTCTAAAAGCTAAAGACGATGATTATGGCAGGGTCGTACATTGAGTTATTGATCTGCTAGCATGGTTTGTTCTGGGTAATTAAGCTGCGAGTGTTGTTGAGAATTGATTGTTGAAAGTTTAAAAAAGAACAAAAAGGTCAGAATAAACACATCAGTGTCCGTTCTGCTACGCTCCAAGAATCTGAATCAATGGATAGGTATGTGTGAACGATTGTATGTTTACTGGCAGCATCGATATCACGAATTATTACTTAGTAGATTAAAAAAAGCTCGATTTTAGTTGTAGTCATTGTAAATACTGTATTTCACCTTTTTTGGGAAACTGCCTTTTCAGTGTTGCCGTCTTTTTTCCCCCAATGAAAAACTGTTTCATCGTTATTCTTTTTGTCCCACTTTGTTGGTATATCGCTGGCTTTCTTAGCCATCAAAAAATAATACATTATAATAATACAAAGTAATATTTGTAAGAGCCAAGCGCTAGAATATTTGATCCACTCTGATTTCAGAAAAAAATGCGTTAATAACTGTGAGTAAATTCAAAAATTTGAAACCATTTTATCGATTTTTTTCTTGGCAAGAGAAATAAATACAAGGCGGTTTATCCTCGCCAAAGTGTGAAAAACACACAATGGCTGCCCCACTTTGTGCCGTTTTACTGAGGTACATGTTCAGTTCTGCCATTGACTTTTTAGGTAATTGCAAGCAGAAGCTCAAGGAGCTGACAGGCTACTCAGAACAAACAGAAAATAATGCAAGAAGATGCTTTTTAAATAATATATTTTCGTTTAAACACAAAATGGTGGGTCTGCAAGGCGCATGTAAAATACATGTAGAACCCCAAAATGGCTCCAAGTTCAGCAACCAATGGTGTGCCGAGTTGCCCCCTAACAACTGCCTATCGGCAGTTTACTACACCTTATAGCGGTGCATTCTGATAGGTTACTGGAAATCACACCCGTGAACCCCATTGGCCACAGCGCGGAGATATTCGACAGTAGAGTTACTAGGCTGAGCAGCAGAGTTGGCACCGTTCATACCCCCAGCGCGGTGTGTCTGCCAATCATGAACCCCGGTGAAGAGTAGTGTTTTTACAGTGAATTACTTGGGGGCCGGGACACGTGACCACTGCACTCGGGAATTATGGCGCGTCATACCTCTTTCTTCAAACCACCATTTCACCCATCTGGTGCCACCCTGTCTTACAGAGCTTGACAGTCCTACAGAGTATTGAGACGTCTGGTGATTCAAAGATACCGTGGCTCCATTGAGAGCGGCTCTGCCTCACCACACTCCAAGCCAAAGCTGAGAATGGGGACGCCATGTGCAGTTTCATGGTCCCCGGTGGTGATGAGTTGTTTCGAGGGCGCTCACCAGTCCACCCTAAAGACACCATAATTAGCTTTTCCATCAGGCATTCAGGTGTATCTGCATGGCTCAGAGGGAGGCGGCCATTGTTTCCTGACAAGTGGACTTCTCCGTTTCCCTCTCTCACTTTCTCTATTCTGGATGGTATGCGGTACGGCTGATTAGAGGTGAGAGCCATATCGGTCGCTGGAAATTCACTAATGCAAACTGCAAACTACTGTGTATTCGCTATTCACAGCCCATGCCCACACAGTAATAAGATAGCTGGCCGACTGACAAGCAGCAGTGGAGTGGAATGTGGAGAGTGGAGAGAGATGGATGAAAGACAAGGCAAATGGCAGCCTTTGTGTTTACGTGCGAATGTGTATGGCTCGCTCTAACCGTGCAGCTGTGCATCCAGACACATTGTCCAAAAAAAATTGCATCTCATTATTTCTTCCCCCATTTAGTATTCAGCAAGTTTAATAACTTGGTCATTTTCTTTCTGGCCATTAATTCCTTGATGTGATAACTCTGAAGGATGCGCCGCTCGGAGAAAAAGGATTTTTACCAAAGCACGCTTCTGAATTGCACCTTATTTGTCATGTGTCTTTATACTGTATAATTTCAGCTACCAAATTAATTCAGAGCTGAGCTCCCAGTGTCAGACAGGAGAATGGAGGGAGCTAAATGAGTAGATATTCTAGCCAAAGAGAGGGGCGAGTGTCATTCCAGGTTAATTAAATCCCAGCTTTGAGGCGTGAACACAGACCTCTTTCGGGATGATGATGATGTTAAAAAAAAAAAAAGAAAGAAAGAAAGAAGAAGAACTCTTATTTCATCTTGTGTGTCATAGGTACGATCATAAGTTTGATCAGTGTCCCACATTTCATAGCTGCGCAGCTGCGTGGAGCACATGTTTGTTCATAAACACACGCTTCTTGGGCTTGTTACACATGTCGTGATTGACAAGTGACTCACCATTTCCATTGTTCAGATCGCTTTGTTTGCAAAGGTAGCGTGTGCAGATTGGCTCCGAGAACGAGGAGAATTTATCTCCTTTCTTTATCTAAATCATTGTATATCTCTCACTCTTAATGGAGGATATAGCACACTGTGCTTTGTACCAAACAAGTGTTTACTATGCCTCACAGGCTCTGTTACTGCTAAGACGACAGTATAGAGGGCGGCTCTCTTGTCCCCCCCACTCCTCAACCCACCCATAATCATGATGTTCCACATTATGGTCTCTGTAGCTCTGTTTGGATCTCAGTGTTCTCTTTTTAGTGGCATTCTCGATAGGAGATTAACAACGCAGCGGTGTTGGTTATCCCTCCTAAAGCTGTAGAATAAGTTGCTAGCCTCCCGCTGATTCTCACTCTCAGCAACCCCTCATGGTTCCTCATTAAGATGCAGAGAAACGAGCGCCTCCGACCCAACACTACAGTAAGGCCAGGCTTAAACGAGGCGCTGCTACACCACAACTCACACTGTACAGCGCCCTTTAACAGCACAACCGTTTGCTCCACACGTTTCCTCAGTGTTTTTTTTCCTAGTGTTTCTTTCCAGAGATGAAGACAAGCATGGGTGCGGGTGGGTGGGGGTTTCTTTTCTTTTTTTTTTTCCCTTGGACATTGTGTGAGAGAAGGGCGTTTTGGGGGATTTGGGGATAAGCAGTTGTTCTCTCAATGAGCAACGTTTGAAGGTCAACTCCTCGCCGACTAGGACATTAGCGAGAAGCCAAAGAATTTTTCTTTCACTATGATTTAATGCACTGACAGTGTTTCTGTTTTCAGCACGCGCCTCCGTTAGAAGCTTTTCGGCCTCTCTCCATTGAAGTTCTAGAGCTGCAGTGTAAATTTGCCAAAGTCAAACACACTCAAGCAAGTGTCTCCTCATAATGATCCGTGTTTCTGATCTCATTGCTAGTTCTGTTATCCGATAGCATGCACATTCCTTGGTACACTATCCAACATGTGAGCTACCTTTTCTGCTTCCTGTTTTTAGACCTGTACTTTGCTTTGATTCTGCTGAAACGTTTGTACAAATCTTTACTTCTCTGTCATTTTAATGAACATTGTTTCTTAAGACTGGCCAGCAAGTATCGTTTCTACAGTCTGCACTTTTCAGCGTTTGTTTCGTTTTTGCTTTCCTGTTGCATTGCTTTTTTTTTTTTTTTTGCACATGTATGTTTGAAAATGAGAGAGAAAAGAAAAAATCTAAACCCAAATGTGGCATTGTCTGTTTCTTTTTCTTGTTCTACAGAGATGTTGAAGGAGTTGAACCAACAGCGCAGAGCGAAAGAGTTTACAGACCTGAAAATTATTGTTGAAGGCAAAGAGTTTGAAGTCCACCAAAATGTTCTAGCTTCCTGCAGCTTGTATTTCAAGGACCTGGTGAAAAGGTTTGCCTTCGCTTCCCCACCCCCTTACCTTCCACCTTTCCCCCCTTTTCCCACCAGCTGTTGATCCAATCTGTTTTTTTTTTCATAGGGCGCATTTGTGTCGCTTTTTTTCCCTTCCCCTCTCTCTCTTGCAGGTGTGTGAAGACTTTGGTTCCTAGCACAGGGCCAGCAGCCATTCCTTCCTCTTCCCACTCAAATGAATGTATCTGAAAGTGGAGGGGAAAAAAAGTCACCCCTCCCCCCCCCACACACACACACTCGTCATTACCTTTCCTCCCCATGTAGGGCAATTTAACCACATTTCCCTTTTAACGAGCAGTGAAAATGTTCCATGACTGGGAATGTTTTAAAATTCACCAAAGGGCCAAAACAGAAACAAAACTCCACGTTGGGTGGCCGCACTGTGAGCAGAGGGATTGTTGCCTCCCATGCTACTATATTTTTCCGTTTCTGATTTCTTGAGTATTTCAGAACAGCCTTTTCATATGCTAATACACCTTGGTTAGAGTGATATAAAAGACATTTCTGAGTCATAAAGGACGAGACAAAAAGCACATCTAAGACCACCACTTTCACAGGTTAACACCATCCTTCACTAATGTATTCATTTGATTTTGATCCAAGTATTCCCCCAGTGTTATGCCCTTCATACTGCATACTTTTTTTGTTTTTGATTCCGGCTTCAGTGGGCGTGTTTTTGTTTTGCCGCTCAGCATACTTGTGCATGTGTGTCGGTGTGAGCGTGTGTCAGGTGCAGACCACTTTAATCTCTCTGTATGTGTTTGCGCATGCATGTAGTATGACTCTGTAAAGTTTGATAGCACAAGTATGTGCATTGTTTTCCTGGAGAGGTAATACCATGAATCCCTAATGTCCTCATCCTTACTTCAAATCCTTGCAGGTGCTTTCGGCATAATTGAGAGTCCCCTGGACCCAAAGTTACTTTGCCACCTTGATGTTGTTTTTGAGTGTGTGTGTGTGTTTGTGTGTGTGTTCTTGCTCGCATGGCTAGGGATGAAGCGCTCAACAAAGACAAACGGTCGCTAGCGATAGCTGGAAAGCCTTAGAGGTTTGCCATTTTGCCCTGCAGTCATGCTGCCTCCACAGCGAGCCCATCAGAGAGCACAGAAGCTGCTTATCTGCTGCCGCGGCCTCCTTGCTCACCACCGATACACTTGTTCCTCCTGAATGGGGATGGAGCGAGGAAGACCAGAGAGAGACCTGAGGTAGAAAAGCAACAGCCACGTCTGCGCCAGCAGCACTCATCTCCATGACAGCCACACATCCCATGAATAAAATACAGACACAGTCTGCCTTTGACCTTGACAATAGCAGAGAAGCTTCCTGAGAGACCGGAGTGACTTTGGATAGAACTGAAGCCCCCATGCTGGTCAACCTGTCTATCAGATTGTCTCGTCGGTGGCTCTTATCTGGGACGTAGCCAGATCATTTATGCACTAAGACAGGGGCCCTGAAAGACACCCAGGGCTCCCAGAGGAGCAGGCTGAATTTCATCAAGCTCATCTTTATGCCTGCTGCTGCCTGCATTGTCTGATTTTTCTTTTTTAATTTGACAGTTTAATAGAGTAAGTTCTCATTAATTGGTTAATTAATTGTAAAACTACTTTGATTTATTGTCATAACACTGTCATTTTTCATGAGATAATGTCTAAAATAGAAATTCTCTCATTTGACTTGAGACTAAAGAATATCTAATGAATGTGTTACACTAATTGTTAATTTTGGAACACGCCTTTGCTTTGATGTAATGAAGTCATGATCACCAGCACTACGTGAACATGACGCCGCAGCTGCGCTGAGACTCTGATTTTATAAGACACGTGGCACCTTGGTTTTATGGAAATGCGAATCGGCAGGCAGCGAGAAGTTGACAGGAAGGGGACAGAAAGGGAGCGCAAACAAGAGAATGAAAAGTGTCTAAAGAGCATACAGAGACTTTTTTTGATACTTGGCTTTGAGGCGTTCGCAGCAAGGCGGAGTGACGCAAGCTCGGTCAGAGAAGAGCAAAGAGAGCCAAAGGCCCCTCTGTCACCGAGTTACGGCCTCCCATGTGTCGCTCAGGTCACTTTCTTTCAGCGGGGCCGGGATTATGCTGATGCCGCACGTGGCTCAGTACTGTCCACGTCTTTACGAGGTCAAACGAAGATGGGAGAGAGAGAGGCTTCTTTGATGCCGTGTACCCCACTCTTCCTTGCCCACATCATTCAGGAGGCGTTCACTACTGCTCAGACTCCTGCCTCCTGTCATAAACCACCTTTGTGTATGGGTGTGTTTGAAATTGTGAATCCGTACGTATTCAAATGGATTTGACATGAAGCATGCTGCTGAAGTTTGATCGCGTGTGTGTGTGTGTGTGTGTGTGTGTGTGTGTGCATGCGTAGGATTCAAGGACATAATATCCAGGCACGCTGTATTAGTCAGACTAGTAGAGATGTAATACTGTAGGGTGAGGGAGTGCACATCACACTTTTTTTTTTTGGCCTACCCACACATACGCACGCACGCACAGACACCAACCCAATGACTTATTTACGAAATTAAATCCTCTGTTGGCAATGTGTCAGAATTTAGCGGCGTGGTTTGCAGGCTCCACAGAAATTTGAAACGGTGCTGAAAATGTCACAAAAAAAAAATAACAACACACATTATCCACCTAAGTGGACTACAAATACACTGATTAGTCTTCATTTCAAATTCTCTTTTCAGCAGAATCCTAAAATGTCTTTATTTCCTCTGCAGCGTGCTGCTCCACTGCCCACCCTTACCCAAGCAAATCAGCCTCCCGTCCCCACCCCACGTTACCTGGAGGATGTAATGCCGCTTGGAAGTGTGAGCACACATTTGCCCTCTCCTCCCACTTCCAAAAACCTATTACGCTACCCTTTTAAAGGGCCAATGCGCCTAGCGAGGAGGCAGATCATCTCTAGTAATTCCATTTTACCCCACGGGATTTTCCAATAAGTGTGCTCGCAGGCATTTAATTTATGGCCATTGCATCCCAGCACCACACTAATGTTAAAAATAAAAAAATAAATAATTAAAAAAAGCTCCAGAATCAGCCCTGATGCATGTTTTGGTGCCATCTGCTTCCCCGCTTTTCTTCTGTCAGTGTTGACCCATGAGGTTTTTTGTGCCACTCAGAGCGCTCTGACTGTGATGGTAGGGGGTTATTTTAAAGCCCATTACTGTGTGGAAGCTGTGTGAACTCTGCAGCTCGGTGTGCAAGGTTTAGCCCTCTCCTGCACCATTCAGTCAGACGGGGAGACAGGCTACTGTAATACCCCATTTTTGTTTTGCAATATTGCTCTGACTGGCAGTATGTAAAGGAGAAGTCTACCCAAGTTTTTTAAAGTTTTGGGTATTGATTCGATCAAATGGGGCAGGGATAGCTCAATAGGTAAAGTAGGTAAAGTGTTGGCCCCGTGATCGGAAGGTCGGGGGTTCGATTCCCCTGAACAGCTACCCTGAGGTACCCTGAGGTACCCCTGAGCAAGGTACCATCCCTACACGCTGCTCCCCGGGCGCCCAATGGCAGCCCACTGCTTCACTGAGTGAATGGGTTAAATGCAGAGAGGAATTTCCCCACGGGGATCAATAAAGTATACATTACTTTTTAATGTTGCTTTCTTTTAAGGTGAAATATGTAACTCAAAACCAAATTAAACACACACGAAAGCATTCAAGCTAAATGCATTTTTCACCTTATGTTCACTCAAATAATTCAGAGAGCAGCAGTTTTCATTGGACCTACTTCTTTTTTTTCTCTTGGCACAAAGTAGTTCCAATTCAAAATGTACAACAATGGAGTCTTTAGAGTCTGACATTCTTGGAATAATTGTTACTTTGTGACCACTGACAGTATGAAAGATGGACATAGGTACCGTGACGTGCCCTTTTTAAAGCTTTGAGATGAGCGTTTTTACCGACTCCATCTTTTTAAGACCAGTGGGTGGAGCTGACTGTGCAAGTGCACATTCATTGGCTGATGTCTCGTAATTTCTCTTTTCTGACACTTAGAATGACCCAAATTTACAAAATGGACTTAACAGTTTATTCAGTATGGCTAAATTGAGAGACTGAGTCCATAAACTCACCACAAAAGTATTTATAGAAGTCAAGTTCCAGGGATGGTTTCTTATTGACCTCTATGGGACTGGAAGTCTCTTTTCAACTACACTGATCGCCCCCTGGTGGCCTTTAAAAAGACTGCAGGCACTTAGACCTGGAAGCTACATTATCCTTTATAGTGTGTATGTAGTGACTTTTCAGCACTGTCCAAATTATAGGTGTAAGAATTGAGATATTTTTAAAACGGTGAGACCCTGCTGAAGTCTTTATGCCACAAATTGTATAAAATTGTACATTTAATCTTAAGCTCTGCCATAGTGGCACTTTCAGAGATTGTTTTTGTCATCTTCAAGTCAAGTTTTTTATATCAAGAGTCCTGTCAATCTGGTGTCTACATTTAGGTTTTTGTGTTGGGTTTTTTTTTCTCGAGTTGATGGCCCCTTTGTTCACACTTGGATGCACGTGTGAGCTTTCATACTCTCCACCTGTCACCGTGTCCTTTTTGTCCTTTAGACAATCTAATGCAGATATGACTTGTTCCTTCCAAGTGGTCTCTCACAATAGCGACGCGTTATGGTTTCAGCGCCCTTATAATCGATACCGGAAAAACCAGCAGTCTCAATGCCGACAGAGCCACGGCGTTCTGTTTATTTTTATAATTTTAGTCCTGATTTATGTTGTGACAACACGTAAATATGGGCCATTTTTAGCCAAGACACTTTATGCTGTGGATCTGAGTAAGCTTCTGCGTTAACGTGTCTTGGTAGTGCATATACTCCCACAGAATAAATGATCTTGTAAGAACAAGCTAAATGTGTTCCTTGTAAATGGGCTTTTTTTAGGCTGAAAGATGTATTAGAAATTGTGTGTGCAAGCACGTGTGTGTGTGTGTGTGTGTGTGTGTGTGTGTGTGTGTGTGTGTTTTCCTGCTTCCCTCCCGCCTCTCCGCCTC
>VUQG01017796.1:7072-20163 GCA_015106755.1 Etia nguti
CCCCACCCCACCCAACAACCAAAAAAGTAGAAGTAGAAGAAGAAATCCGGTAATTGCGATGCACAGTTTTGCAGGTTTGGGTGAGCGGGAGTCTGCGAATCTCAGATCTATAGGACGGAGCTGAAGGAGACAGCTGTGAAGTGAAACAGCTGGAACTTAATATTTCATGCAGCGTTGAGACAGAAACGTGTCCTCGGCTCTCCATCTCGAGCTTCTCCATTCCTCCACAGCAAGCGTCGTCGTGTCGGAAAGTTATCCGTAACCGTGAAGGACCCGGGCCAGGACGGAGGCTGGGCGGTGTTTGTCACACCCGCACTGCTTCCTCTACGCTGTCTCATAAAGTGTTTCAATATGGTTTCTGTCATTTTGTTCATAAGCCCGACTCAGCTTTGTCAGCTGAGCTCTTCTAATCATCACTTTGACTTCTCGGCTGTGTTCGACGATAAAATCAAAGCCTGTAATGTTTTCAAAAGGCAGCAGTGAAAAGTTGCAGGAGGAGAAACAGGAAACAATTTTATGATCATAAACAGTCAGAACCTACAGCTGGGGTCATACGTGTGTTCTCCGCGTGTGGTGAGCACATAAATATAAAAACATCAGTGTCCTCCTTTGTTCCTTTAATCTTGACTCTAATCTAGACTCTCTGCCGATGAAGTATCTTAGATGACTGTTATGATTTTTAATAATACAGCATCTTATACTCAAAATAATACTTAAAATAATACCCTTGTAAAGTTAAAAGTATAAAGTACAAAGTTGAGTATTTGATGTATTTCCAGAATACACTGGAATAGAAGCAGACGGCACCATAGAAATACAGCATAGAAATACTAGTATTCAAGTAAATAATAAGTTACCCTCCAGCACTGTCCATGCCCTTATCCAATCAGAACTGTAAGATTAATATGGCCCAGGTGAGAGGGCACCTGAGAGTCTGTGATCAGTGTTGCTGATCCGACCAATCGTGTTTGCATTCAGGGAGAGGCGTTAATTACAGGATTAACACTGTGAAGGGGTCAATTTCAGCACAAACCACTTTTTCCAAAACAGACAAGTAAAAAAAAAAAAACAATAATAAAGTCGACTCAGTTTTAAAAAAACAGTTTGACCTTCCTTTGGTTTTAAATGGGACACTAACCCCAGTTTCCTTATGTTTGATGCTTTAATCTGAAAAGTTTAAGAAGTCCGGCCAGCAATGAGCCGGGCTCATCGTGTACGTGCACCGCTCCACCTTCGGACCCTCAGAGAAGCTGTGTGTGGTTTTTGTTGATGTATTAAACTGATCTTTCTCTCTCCTCAGCGGCTAGCAGTAGTTGGCTTCAGGAGCATGTGGCAGATTTAAGTCGAAGGTAAGGACATCTCATCGCTTCCTCACTCTGTTTTCACTCAGCAGATCTGCTTACACTGACTCAACACACACACTCACACACACACATCCATCCTGTATGTTACACACTATGTGTGCCCAGGTGTATGTCCTCTGGGGTCAAAGGTTAGCCTCATTGATTTGGCTTCTCAGAAACAGCTGTTAGATCAGTTTCTGTCTCGCTTCACTGCAGAGGCGAGGCAGCAGGGGGCTGAATATCCCCCCGCTGACAGTTTCTGGTCACCTGATATTTGTGGTTGGAAGCTGAGACTTTGCACCAGAGCAGAGTTTGTCTTAAATTCTGTTGATCTGGAGGATTTCCCGCCCAGAAGAACTGCAGACGTTTTCTTTGGTCAGGAAGGAAAAGCCTCCGAAGCTACGCCACTGGCGCTGCTTCAGTTTAGTGAATATTATCGTAACCGCGATTCTTTCTGTGGCCGATCGATGGTTGCTTTATGAGAACGAGACATCAGCAACAACAGGCGCGACTCTTCTGCAGCATCATCAAACCTCTGCACCCGTCGCTCTCAGCCTGTCTAACTAAGTTTATAAAAACTCGTAACTGACCCGGGGGAACAGCCACACTGCTGCTTTCGTTTGGACTGGAGGAATTTGGACGTTTTGAAAGTCTCAGAATTTAGAGTTGGACAATGGCTGATGACCTCAGGGGGGCGTAACACAGGAGGTGGCATTCAGCAACTGAAAGTGAAATAAGGCATCAGTGATGCAGACCCACAGACCGGTTGGTGACCCTCTGACAGCCACACGTCTCCAGGAAAAAGTTTGTGTTCCCCGAGTGGTTGGCGAGTCGTTGCTCGCTGATGAAATCAGTCCAAACCCAGCGACTGCCAATGAGAACAAAGGATACTCTTTATGGACATGTGAGCGGTGGTAAATAAACAAGAGTGTAGCCAGGACTGTCCACTAGGTGGCAGTCAGGTGATGCATGATGCGCTTTATTTGTGGGTGGGGCTTATTATCGAGCAGGTGAGGTAAACGTCGATTATTTTTTAACCGTGAATCGTGCAAAGCTGCTGCAGTCGAATCCAAAAATAGAAATATTTGAAATGCTTCCCAGAATTTAGCTTCCTTATGTCAAGTTATGCAATTAAAACATGAAGCATTAATCGGTGTTTGATAATTGTGTCATCGCGTCTGATGAAACACCAAAGGCAACTTCCTGTGTTCAACCTGTCGACCGGCTCTGAAGCCTCTGCTGCTCCTGTGATAAATATTCCATGCTGCTGCTCGCTCCGGCATCAGAAGTGGGTGAAATATACGATGTCTGCACACACACACACACACACACACGCTGAGAGTCAGCAGCTCAGTCGGCGCGGGTTACTCAGGGTGACAGCCTGGAGAGTTGTGCAACAGAACTGTGCTGTGATTGGCTGAGAGGGCAGAAGTGAACAGGACGTCCCAGCCTAGTTTCCACTCTTTGACTGCGTGTGGGAGAGACACACACAGAGATGCTGTGTGTGTGTGTGTGTTAGTGTGTGTTACTATGTGTGTGTGTGTGTGTTATCACAGCCTGTCCCCACTTAACCCCAGCATGGTCTGAGGGCCAACTGGGTTATATAAAGCCTGCTGCTCGGTCAGCCTCACCAGCCAGAAGCCTGAGTTGTGTGTGTGTGTGTGCGTGCGTGTGTGTGTGTCTAAGTTGCCACCGGGGAGGAGAGAGACAGAGGAAGTAAAAAACGTGCAGATTTGGATTAACAAGCCCTGATCCTGCTCATCCCGTTACTTCCAAGCATCGCTTCACTGTCTCCATTTTTTTAAAATAATAACTTTGTTTATAGCACATGTGAAAACACACGCACACGTCCCAAAATACAACACATTCTCCCATGTTTACATACAGAGATGAGAAATTCTTTATTATTCCTGGATTTGTGGAGTGCGTTTGTTACGGCAGACATGATGAAGAGTCACAACAACATCTGGCAGATGTGTCTTCCTGCGTCTGTGCTCGGGGCAGGAGAGCCGAACCTGTCTGTTAGAGGAGGAGCAGAGGATGGTCGGGATTATCCATGATGGATCACTGTTTCTTGGTGACCTCCAATCCCAGAGCCCGACTTCCTGATCAGTTTATCCCATCTGTTGGAGCCTGCGGCTCGATGCTGCTCCCCCAGCTTATTGCAGAAATCCACTGTGATGCTTCCCCGGAAAGCAGAGCCTGCTCGGATCCTTCTTGGATCCAGCCTCTGCACTGGTCTTCCAGCTCGGCCCGTTATCAATGTGGACGCCCAGGTACGCGCACTCCTCCACCTCCCTGACATCCTGTCCCAGACGTCAGCCGTGTAGCCGTCCCCTCACCATCTCTCTGCTCTATCACATGCAGAAGCAGATGATTCCTCACAGAAACCTCCTAGTGCCCTGTACTCCTCCTCCTGAACATCACTAACACATCCAGAGTGTTTCTGACCTCAAAGTGTAGAAGGTGAGCAGGAATGGAGACGGCATCGTCACCCATGGAGCTCCTGTACTGAGGAGGTGTTTCCTGCAGCTTCTCTCTCAGTAGCAGCTGCTGAATCGTGTCAATGCACGTGAGAAACCAGAGGTGGTGTTTCTAACCGTGCATGCAGAGGACTGCATCAGCCACTCCCAGATTCAGTCTCCATGCAAACCTGTGAGGGTCAAGGGAGGTTCTACCTGTGCTCAGGTGGGCGGAGACTAGTCTCTGCATCACCTTGATAACGTGATGGGTGTTTGACCTCTGATGGAGTCGGCTTGTTGATCACAGGAACTAGATGTGACATTTAGAAATCTCTGCCAACTTAACTTGGTTCATTTCAACGAGAATTTTCTCTTTATTTTCTTTTTTCCATCTAAATCCATTGAAAGCTTTGTATGTCAATATCGATAAGATAAAAAACCTAAAAATATATTTATTTGAGTAAGGAGAGATCATTAGAAGGAAGTGAACATGATTTATGAGGGCTGATTGGCCTGGAGAAGGCCAGAACAAAGATGATTGGACTAGACCAGTGATGTCACAATGAGCTTGATAGCGTGGGAAAGTGGAAGTGATGCAAAGTTTAGATTAGCCACCAAACACCTGGGCAGCAGACAGATGTGTGACTGCAGATGTTCATTACTGAACCTCTGTATAAGCTGAAGTCTTTACACATATTTAACTGTTTACGTGTGTAGACTGTAGACTTCCACCATGTGATGTTTTTATGTTTACGTTTCTCCTCTCGTTTAATCTATTGAGCTGCTGTGTTGCGTCATATTTCAGGTACTGTATGTAGTCTTTGCTGTGGGCGGAGTTTATTATTTCGCTTTTCTGATCTAGCTCGTCTTTGATTTTTCGGGACTCCTTTAGGATTAAAGTTAAAAAAGACACTTGCTGGTATCACTAAGCGTCTTCTTCTCTCTTTTTTTTTTTAAACTGGCGTTTTTTTTCTAATGACGACATGAAAATATTGTGACAGCATGAGAGCGGTTGCCCGTGTCGTGTTTTCACTCGCAGCAGGCGTCTGTGTTCAGGGGAGAAGCTCTAAAAGGCCACAGAGGAGTACCTGCTCAGCGGCAAACACACACGGTTCAGTCAGACGCTCGCTGCTGAACACGGAGAAGCTTTTAGCGACTTGAGAGGCGGTCGTTTCCCTCGGGAGCCATCGGGCTGTAGCTCCTGGATCTGAGAGGCATCGCAAGCAGAGGAGAAGTGTTTCTAACAGCCAGCAGGGGGCAGTGACACTGGTTCCAATAACACTTCACCTGGCATGAATTTCACCTTTCCCATTGCCTTTATGTGCTCACAGGCTGGGTGTTAATTATGGTTCATCTTCGGGGAAGAGATGAGCAGCGATACAGCAACAAAATCTGCAAAACTAATCAACCCGTGGTGACGATGTGATAGACATGTTGTTTTTTAGAGTACAGACTCCTCCCTGTGCCGCTCCTTCACGTTCGGCGGGTCCGTCAGAGCCCACTGTGAACTCTAGTGAGGCTGCTGGGAGCTGAATATCTGCACACCTGATATTTGTGGTTGGAAGCTGAGACTTGAAACCAGTTTGTCTTAAATTGTGTTGATCTGTAGGTTTTTTCCTGCTGAAGAACTGCAGATCTTTTCTGGAACTACTCCAAGATACTAAAAGCAGATGAAAAATTTCCGTACGTGTCGATCGTAATTCCCTGCAGCTCCATCAGAACCTCTGACAGAGATTCAGTCAAACCTGTGTCGAGCTTCTCTCAGTGTGAGTGAAGTATGCGGCTGATGGATGCACGACAAGGTGGTAAAGGCATTAAAGGGTTATCTACGCAACCAGCAAAGGGGCGGTCCACTAGTGACCGGCCGCAAAGCGTACGCAACAAGTTAATTGGTTTAAACGTGGACGGTCTTTAGAGGATTATCCCAGGTGTACTCAGTGGTTAAAGAGGTGTCAGGTGCAGGTGTTCCTCAGATGGTATCAGTGAAAACGCTAGCCCGGGTACATTTATACCTACCAAGTTGTCATCATTTCAAATGAAATATCGTTTGTCTCCACTGGACGCGAGCAACTTCAACCAGCATCCACTTTAAATGTGATTGGTCGCCTAAGCAGACCGCTGCATGGTTCTGACGGCGCTTCAGTCGAGCCCGCGTTCAGTCCGCGTTCAGTCTCACCTAAACTGGAGTTTTCCCACAGGTTATCGAGCGAGCCAATCGCGATCGGCTGGGCGTTTGTCTTCTCGTTATGGGGTTCGTTGTGGAGCTGGCAGAGCGCCACGGGGTATCAAGCGTTTGTTTGTGACTTTGCTTAAATCCTGCATCCGCTCTGGATGAGCACACACAAGGTCACATGTCAAATTATATCAATGCATCAGCGGGGATTATGGGATCGCTGGGATTGTCAGGCTCATCCTCGACACTCTGAGTCTTGCCTCCTTTTTGTCTGCTCCTTTCTTTTCTTTCTTTTGCTCTTTCTAGTCCAAGGCTAAAGATAAGAAGTCTCACAGTTTTACAGACTCTCGGTTTCAAAATTAATCTCAGCTTTTCACTAATTCTCACATTAAAGAGCCCAGAGCAGGCCTTTCTTGAATAACAATATCAGATGTGATGATCATTTTGTTTTATCGTCTGTGCCTCAGTTTTAGATTAGATTCGAATTAAAGGAAAGAACTCTTTAAACATCCGTTTTTGCCTAATTAAATGATTCTGATGAGTCTGTACAATCTTTAAGCTACGAGCAGTGACGATGATGATGAGGAGGAAGACACCTAAACCTTATTTTCTGCATGCCTCAAAGGTCCTGCAGGGACATAAAAGCGCCTCCTAAGCCTGGCGAGGGGAACCCGGCAGCTCCCTTGTCGTGACTCATCGCTCAGGTTTATTCGCCGTGGCTCAGATACGAGCGCGGGCGTCCGCTAGTGAATCACAACATGTGCTCGAGTATCCCGCTAATATCACCGCAGTCCCGCCCGTCCCTCCATTATTCACCATCCGAGCAGCCGCCGCAGGATCCGATGACGCCGTCAGCTGACCTTGAAGACATTAAAGGAGGAGCACGTGCATTTCTGTTGTTGCCGCTAAACATGTGATGCCCCCCTCCCCCGTCTGCTCCTCCAGCTCGGCGAGCACACGCCTCTCTGACTGACACGTTTGACGTTAATTGTGACAGAGACGCCTTCATTTACCCGGGAATCTGTAGCGCTGGGCGGGACGGGGCGTGTCCGCTGGGCTGGGCGGGGCGGGGCGGGGCGCGTCGGGGCGCATCAGCCAGATTTGGGTTTTTGGAGGAATTGGATAAGTGCTTGACACCGGTTTGGTGTTTCCTGCAGGGCACAAAGATGCCACTTTATTAGGTACACCTGCACAGTTCAGTGCAGCTGCTCAACCAAAAAAATAAAAGCATGTAATCTTCAGAGTTACTGATGGAAAATGTGTTTTTAAAATAACTGAGAGACAACATGGTGGCAGTGATACTGGGTAACAAATGTAATTCAGTCGTCACCCCCTGTATTTGGAGAACTTTACCCGGTTTGAGAAAATAATACATATGCGTAAATTACAATACACAGGGATTTTGCTGCGTTTCATATACATGAATCTCTTATGAATTTTCATTGTTGGCAGTGTCGGACCTCCGTAGCGGTGGTCTTTTAGGTTTTCGGGCAGGATTAGGACTGAGGATGTCATTTTCTTCTGTCACAGCTGGAACAGCTGAGAGAAAACAGCCAAGAAACACAGCTGCTCAGCATCCATACGTCACTTTTGTTTAATCCAGTGCCATCCTTCTTTTTTTTGCTTTAATACGAGTTATTGTCTGAAGATTACAGGATATTTCACTTCTCTAGAGGAGGATTTTTGGCGGCGTGTCCTGAAGCGAACGTTTTGCTTTAGCTGGTTATAAAACGACGCTGAGCCTTTTCAAAGTCTGTCCCTAGGCTGCGTTCGATCTTTATGGACGAGGAGCCAACGATGGGCGTCCTGTCTGACCTCGTTTAGTCGAGTCTTCTCAGGCTGAACATCCGGAGCCACACCGCTGTCTCTGAACCCGCCCGCGACACGTGACGCTCCATTGGGACACCATCCCGCACCGCGTCTTCGTGTGTCACGCTGCGTTGCATCACGTCACGCTGTCAAATCACATTAGGTCCTGTCAGATCCATCGTTTCCCGCTGAAGTGCCTTTGAGCAAGAAACTGAAACTTTCCACAGCTCCACAGGTGCTGTTTTTTACGCTAGCGCAACCTTTGACCTCAGCTCAGAGGAACAATAAAGGTCGAGGGGTGAAACTGTTCCTGCAGGTTAACACTGAGGACGAGAAGATGGTTGACTTTCATCGCACATAATATTTGTTTATTACTTCTTATTCTTTATTATTATTAACCAACCAGCAGTTAAAATAATGAAAATTTATATGTATAAACATTAATATATCTGCTGTTATCTGATACATTTTACTGTATTTAATAAACCATTTTAAATGTCGTTCTTTTTGATATTTTACTCTTTATTATTATCATTTTTCAGGATTTTCTTTTGTACTGTGGGATAAAGTATATTTTATCTTCAGTGCATATTTCGTCGTCCTTCTGATTATCAGGGAGTCGGGATCGCTGCTTCTTGGAACAGGTTCTTAGCGTTTAACTCCCGGGAACATTTAGATCAGCATTCCCGTTGGCTCCTCCCACATTAAACCATTTGCTGCCGTTGGCATGAACTCAGAGGGGAGTTTTTTGTGTGATGGCTCTTCTCCGATGCTCAGGCAGGATGTGCGGGAGCTCGATCGGAGCTTAAACTAACATAGCATGAAACAAAATAAGAATGACCCCATCAGGTCAAGTTCAAATCCCCCTAAAGTCCATTATGATGGTGTTAAAGGCCTAAACCTAAAGACAAATATAAACACCGGAGGATTCGGCGCTCTGCTGGGTTTCAGGAATTCCAGATGATGTTCCCAAACAGTGCGCTGCGAAGCTATGAAGTCAGTTTAAATTCATACCTTTGCGCACCTGTTTCCAAATACACGACACCAGAAAGACTTGAGTGCACACAGAGTCAGAGAGGTGCGAGAATTTGACCTTTTTATTAACAAGTTGAACCTGCTGCTGTGTCTGTGATGAGCCAGTGAGGTGCGGGTGTCCTGTTAACCCTGTGAGCTCATCATCAGTAAGTCGACAACCCCTCAGGTGCGTTCACACCTATTGAGAACTGAAGTTTTTGCACAGTCTGATTATGTGCAGCGAAGCAAATCCGACGCAAACGTGAACAGAAGCAAATCCGAGCAAATATTTTGACTTCGGCAGAAAGTTTTCTTCAGTTTTCTTCAGACTGCATCGCAAAACCTGAGCAGCTGGTAAGAAGTGGAGTAGGAGTTATTAATGCTGCGTGAGGGCTGAGTGGTTAATGGATTAATAGATCTGCTACTCCTGATTCATCTGACCAGGACGCCTCCGGGACACATCGATGTTTACAGTTTTGTTTTTGTTTTTTATTCGCTCGCTGAACGACCAATGAGCTCATGCCACAGGGAGGGGACTGTCACTCATCCGTCTATGCACAGTTGATAAAGTTGCTGCTCCTCTGAGAGTGTTGGTCTGATTTAAATGGCAGTTGCACGCCCCAATGATCGCCTAACAAGTCTTCAACCAAACAGGCTCTGGCTGCTGTGCTGGGGTCTGCATACACTCAGCTTCATCATCACTCTGGGTTCTTGGCTAGCTTAGCGTTAGCATGGTGTCTGTGCAGAGGTTAGAAAAAAAACTGGTGCTGCAGCTGCGTTCTGCTTTTGAGAATAAAGGTTACTTACTTAAAAATACATAAAACAATTACATTATAGTCATAAAGAATATGCACGTAAGGATAAAGACAGCTGTACTTATTTTTAATAATGTACAGTTAGAAAATCTATAAAATTATTTTTATAAATCATAAAAATGTACAAATATGAAGTGGGAAAAAATTAGGATGTAGGAAACATACGTGAGGGAAGCTTCCTTAGAAAAGGACCTGTTTCAGATTTCGGTCGTATGTTAATGTTTTTTATGTTTTATTGATGCTGGAGGAGCTTTTGGAGTTTGTTCAGTGGGAGAATGTGGAGGTGATCATGTGCACTAATCCTGTTTCTGTTTGTTTCCCTGTGTGTGTAGTTTGTGTGGCATCGTTCCAGGCCTGAGCAGTGTGCTGCTGCCTCGCATGAACCCCTTTGTCCTGATCAACATGGCGGGAGCTCTGTCCCTGTGCATCACCTACATGCTCATCGAAATCAAGTAAGAATTTAATCTCTGTGGACGCAAATCCCCACATTCACCCTCGTCCACGATCTGTTTAACCAGCCAGAGTTTGTTTAGCTGATGCCGTGTATCCATCCCTGCTTCCCTTTTTTCCCCTGATCTTTATCGGTGCTGAGCTTCGAGTGCGCCCTGAAAACATGCACAGCTGAAAATGTCGGTCGGCATCAACAAATAACATGAATATTGTCATTTCTTACTCTGAAGTCTTTAAAGTTTGCACTTTCTCAGAGTGAATTGTGAGCATGTATTGGATCATTTAGAGGGTGATATTGATTACTGGATTATTTTGGGATTATCTGTGGTGGTGATAGTTGAGAGTGATGTCGTTTATTTATTTTATTTTAGAAAAGTGGAAATCTTCTTTATGTTTGATGAACCATTTCTTCTCTTGTGTCCGTGATCTGTGTGCTCAGTAACTACAACGCGGTGGACACGGCGTCTGCAGTCGCCATCGCCCTCATGACCTTCGGCACCATGTATCCCATGAGCGTGTACAGCGGCAAAGTGCTGCTGCAGGTGAGACAGACTGGACAGTGCGCTCCCATTTGACTTTAACCCCACAATAGGACGCTGGTATGGAAGCCATGTGCTTATGAATATTAACCGCCTCTCGCCCACAGACCACGCCCTCCCACATCATCGGGCAGCTGGACAAGCTTCTGAGAGAGGTGAGAGCTTTGTCGCAGCGTTACTGTAACATCAGCATTTCTGAACTTCAGGAGGAGCTTTAGTGTTTAATTTATGAGGTTTCAGGAGGTGGAGGTTTGAAGAAAATAATTTTACTGCTTAGTTTTATCCCATAATTCTTCATAACCAGAGTTTAAAATCCAAAGATAAATATGACGCAACAATCAAATCCACAAATCAAATTCTCCCTGTGAGGCGCTCAGCTTAATAAATCATTTCTATTGAAATGAGTCCAGATTGTTGCATAAAAACTGTAATTTTTGACATTTAAGATCAAATTTCAAGCACAAATTAAACTGTTGACGTATCAATCGGGTTTCCAGCACACCATTAAACTGTTCGAAAAACTCTTCAGAATTTAAAATCTCTGCAGCGGACTGGACCCTAAATAACTGAACACATCTGGGCCGACTCTGATTTCACCGAAGCTCAGGATCTCGACTTCGTTCACAGTCAATCCAAACCACGAAGCAGCAGGATACTGACTGACTCCTGCTGTGGGCGGATCATTTCACAGGTTCCGTTTTCAGCTTCCTGTCGTACGATGGCGTTCGTCTCCGCCCATCAGGGACTCCCAACATGAACTTTAATTAAGGAGAGTTAACGAGTCCTGAGCTAACCCTCCAAACATGGCTGCTGTTCAGGTTTCCTTCTTCATTCACGTCCACGGTGACAGCAGCACTGTTTGGTTTCTGAGGCCTTCAGACACAACATGAGGTCAACGTTAGACGGAAACCAGCGAGCAAACCTCGTGAACCATCCTGACACGTTAAACGTTATTATAAACAGCTTAGAGAACTACACACTGATCATGTTGTTGGAGCTGAAATAATTTAGACCGTATTTAACCCATAACTGTGAAATAATTATTATTCTTTAAATTATTGGAGTATTTATTGAACCTTCTGGCAAACTAACGACAACAACATCATCTAAGAGGGTTAGGCTTAAAAACTGACTGATTATGATTGGCTAATTTTGCCTTTTTGTGTCCAATCAGGTGTCGACTCTGGACGGGGTGCTGGAGGTCCGAAACGAGCACTTCTGGACTGTTGGTTTTGGATGTCTGGTGAGTGACACAGGCAGACGGAGAAACTCTGGATTAACTTATCCACTTAATCAAGCTGCCGATCACTGGCGTTAGCATCAGTGAAGCCCGATAAGGAAAGCTTGTCCTGGGCTGAGCCTGAGTGCAGCTCTGCAGACTCGTAGTAGATAAATGAGTGAGGGCGATGCCAAGCCGCCGATCTCTTTTAAAGAAATGAATCAGGTTATTGACAGCCGGCTCGCTGTGAGCGGGATCAGAGGTCTCTCGGGGTCTGCTGATCAGTTCCTCTCTGATGGTTCTTCCACTTCCGGTGAGTTTGTTTGTGTTTGTCCGGTCTCCCTCCTTCGTCCGCTCATTCATCAGATTGGAGCGATGATCTGGAGGGATTTGTTCAACGAGACGAAAAGAAGGAACGAGTCATTCATGCAGAGACTTGGCTCCCCCCTCCTCTCCCTCTCTGTTTTTTGGGGGTGCGTTGTTGTTGTTGTTGTCGTCGTTCTTGTTGCTGTCGCTACAACGCAAACAAACCCAGCTGGCTTTCGGGCCGGGAAGCACACGGAGGGGAGCGCGCACACACCGACAGTTTTCTGTCTCCTCTGCAGCACGCTCCTCTGCCGGGCTCAGATGCTCATTATAATTTATGGATAATTTAACTGTGCTGCTGTTGAGCCTGAAGGTTCACATGAGGAGGACTTCCTGTCCACTTCCTGCGTTTTTTTTAACATCCTAAAAACAAAGTGAGGAAGTAAAAGTGAAGCAGACGCTAATGAAAAACAAAGTTCAAACAGGGATAAAATAGTTCATCTGCACTTCATGAGTCGGCTTTCAGTTCTGCTTCATTGCTTATTATCTTAAATTAGCAGCTTTCCTATAGGAGTTTTGTACTGAGACGCTAACATGAGGCTAGCACAGTTCTGTATCGGCTTATGCATGTTAATAAAACCAAAACACAACATTTAGTCAAATTTATCCACCCTGCAGCGCTCTCGGGACGACAGCGAACGCGAGATTTTGTGGAATCCATTGGTTCAGGTGGGTGGTTCAGGGGGTTCAGGTGGGTGGTTCAGGGGGTTCAGGTGAGTGGTTCAGGGGGTTTAGGTGGGTGGTTCGGGGGGTTCAAGGGGTTCAGGTGGGTGGTTCGGGTGGTTCAGGTGGGTGGTTCAGGTGGGTGGTTCGGGGGGTTCAAGGGGTTCAGGTGGGTGGTTCACGGGGTTCAGGTGGGTGGTTCAGGTGGGTGGTTTGGGTAGTTCAGGGGGTTCGGGTG
>VUQG01017798.1:0-15680 GCA_015106755.1 Etia nguti
ACTGATATGTAGTGTCATCTTTTGTGGTTCACAGATCTAAAGAAGTATTATATCCCATTATTTTAACTATATATATATATATATATATATATATATATATGAGAAAACTGCCTTTTTGTCACTTATCTCCCATCTAAATTAGGCCTTTTCATCTTTCGGCCAGCATATTTGCATTTGTCAAGTCCAGGGTAAGCAATTTTTTCCAAAGGGCCCCTTAAGGTAGGGACACGCATATTTGATGGATTAAATATGAATATGATTTGGTAAATTCATCATACACAGTGGCCAATTTGCTGTATGTGTGTGAAAATCTGCTGATTTTTCTTTTTTTTTAAAAGGACAAAAATCATATCTCGTGTGATATGTAAAAGACTTACTTTCCTCCTGAAAAAGTTATTGACATCAATGACCCAACATGTCCCTTTTGTTACTAGGCAACTCTACTTGAAATCAGTTTTATTTAACAAAAGACTGAAGTGCTGTTCCCGAGGTACCTCTACTGTCCTACATGCCTCTTTGACTTCTCTGACTACACCTTCATTATAATTCTAACCCCAGACCTGTAAAATTCCATAAATTTATGCTTCCCAACTTTGAAGCTTTAATCTTGACAAAATCACTCCACAGACAGACAAACAAACTTACAAATTGCCATTTTTCAAAACTCTGTATGTAGATTTCTCTACTGATGGTGTTTCCAGGACCAAATTTTATCAGGACCACACAAAAAACAAACAAACAAACAATCTAAAACCGGCCACTGCAACTGCCAATAATGATGATGTGGATGAAAAGAAAGATTCACTTGTCCCGTGAAGAGCTAGATTCCAAACTGACCACTAAACATGTTAAAATAGTGGCATTTCTGGATCCTGTTCACATATGGCTTCTTCTTGGCATGGCATGCTACAGCTTTAACCTGCATTTGTGGATCGCATGGTAAACTGCGTTCACAGACACTGATTTCTGGACGTGTTTCTGAGCTCATCCAGTGATTTCCATGACAGAATTATGCCTGTTTTTAATGCACCTGATGGCCTAGAGATCATGGGCATCTAATATTGATTTTTGGCCTTGTCCTTTACAGACAGAGATTTCTCCAAATTCCCAGAATGTTTTAATGATATTATGTCCTGTAGATAATGCAATATTCAAAGTCTTCACAGTTTAACGATAAGGAACATTATTCTCTTGTAGGATTTTGTTGCTCCTGTTCCAACCTTTTTGAGATGCCTTGCCGCTGTTAAATTCAAAATGAGATATTATTCCTTCTTACTTTAAACGTTTTCTATGTCCTATGGTGAATAAAATATGGGTTTCTATTTTTATTTACATTTTACATAATGTCCATGATCACATTTTGACCTTTTACAGAAATTTGTGACAAGTTTTGTTTTTCTAGAAAAATCTGCTAGCAAAGTTTTTTCCATACATTGATTGTGTTGTTAGGTTACAAGCTATAACATAAGTAACTAAATTAACATTCAGTGCACAAACTTAACTGGAACAGGCCTCAGGTCCCTCAGAATATCGATACAGATTTAATTCAGAATCGCTTTTTTGGTGTTTTTAAAAATATGACAGAAAAATTAGTTTCGGGAACACTTTCTGAGAACAGGTTTGTTTAGATTGGCTCATATCTGCTGGCATGGATAGGCGGAGTTTATGATTCATGCTGCAGCACATCTAAATATTTTGGAATCACATGGAGCTGACATGTCATCCATCTTTATATACAGTCTGTGGTTGAGATTAAAATTTTTTTAGACCCACGTTGCACTTTAGGACATCCTGAACACTTAAACACCGTTTTGAAAAAGTGTCCTCAGAATGCTGAAATGTCCTCTCTGTGATGGTTTTCCAAGACTGGTCCAAACAAAATCAGAAAGACCTGTACATGCATACGCCCTGTCTCACACAGGACTCATGATAAGTGCATATATATTGTTCAGGTTTATTATGCATCAGGATAAACCACCTGAGATGTTCTGACTTGGTGCAGTAGCTTTTATAGTCAATTATTTAAAATAAGTTTTCCCTCCTTGTCTTCTTTTTCTTCTTCCATCCTCCTACTCCCCTCGTTGTTTCTCTGAAAGATTCATCAAGCCATTTACCAGACATCATCTTTTCAGAGGCTGCCATCCAACTGTGTCCCTTGCTTTCCCCCCATCTTTATGTTTATGTCTCTGGGGAGCATTGAGATGGCTGAATGCTTCTGTTTCTGTTTTTAAATGTGAATGTTCTTTGTGTTTATTAGCTATCTTTATAACCACTTCTTCTTTCTTTGAGGTAAAATCTTCTAATTTTACCTTTTACTTCTGTAATTCTTTCATTTATTTTATTTCCCGAAATGGTTGAGCTCGGATTTTTCAGCTTCCCATCTGCTCTTCTTTTTCTTTTTCTCTCTTTTCCCCTCTTTCCTGCCTTCCTGTCCTCTTTCTCTCCCTCCTCCCTTTCCTTCTGTCACGTCTCCATCCTCTTGATCTCAGCTCCAGCTTAATCTTTTGTCCCTCATCTCTCTCTGTGTCTCTCTGTCTCTTGAGTTCTGAGTGTGTATGTGTGTTTATCTGTGCATGCGTGTGCACATTTGTAGATATCAGCTGGTTGCGAGGCCCACCAGAGAAGCCGGGAAGCTTTAAGCTGTTACATAACAAATTCTTCTTGACTTGGAAGTGTGTCATTGCTTTGGATAAGGGCCTCTTGCGGCCACTGCCTTAAGACCCTTCCAGACCTCCCTTGATAGCACTAATGTCTGGATGAAGGGACGGTGGAAGACAAAAGAAGGGTAAGGATTAAGGGCAAGCAATAGAAAAGAATGGGAGTGATGGAACAAGTCAAGAAACCAGGGAAGAGAGAGAGAGAGAGAGAATAAAACAACCTGAGGTGATCAACAACAAGCAAGAGAGAGCGAGTAGGCGCATCACTTAGAAGGTCAACTGCTGGTGGGAGTTAAGAGAAATTGAAGGAATGGAGATGAAGCAGCAAAAAGGCAGAGAGGCAGGTTTAGAGGTGAAAGTGGGAAATCGCCTAGACTCAAAGGAGAGGTTGCCGTTCTGCCTGTCTGAGTGGGTTTGGTATGTCCTCTCGTGCCACAGTACTTTAATTTATATGCTGTGTTGCAGAATGCAGAGACAGGAGGTGTGTCGGCACAGGAGAAACAACAGACACTCCAATCGGTTGTCTGCTTTTTACTGTACTGTGCAAGATTATGCTCCTTTGGTGCTGTGAGAATATTTTACACGATGCCAAAACTATCCCACTGTAACACTGCAAGGGAATAAAAAACAGTTTCTCTTGGTTGTTCATGTTGACTAATAATCAGTTAATTGTAACAGTGGGTGACAGCAGATGAACAGTTCTTTCAAAGCAGCAGGCTTTGTTTATTCTGGCTTGGTTTATGGATTCCTTGTTTTCCTTACACCTTCCAGCTCAGGTTGAGAGTCCAAGGTTTGTGAGACACAGTAGCTACATAAATGAACAATGTGCCCAGAAAAAATCAACTGGACTTATCCTGTAATAATGAGTATCGCTGTGAGGTTTACCAACTTAGTTAGAACAAAGTTTGTTTAAATGATACAGGCACATCCCGAATAATGCCAAAGAGATGCTAAAGAGACAGAAGGTGGAAAGTTTTTATATATATAAAGAAAAAAATGTCTCTTACATCTCAGAAATTATTCACTTATTTGAACTTAAAATGACAAATAGAAACATTACCCTAAAAGTCAACAAAAAGATTAATCCATGACTGAAACGATCACATTTCCATTCTCAAACAGTTGACACATTCAAGTATCACAGTTTAGCATTTATTTTAACCAGTGGCTTTTATTTATTGTTTGTTGGCGTGTGGGGGTGGCTCTGTGCAAGCCTGTTTGTATGTGTAGAGGGAATCGGTCAAGGTGAGGACAAAAGTGTTGTTGAAATCCATCAGAGATTCCCTTCGTTAAACAAGCGCAGACAGCCAGAGAGCCAGAGAGTAGCCAGACCCTCTTAATGGTCTCTGTGTGTGCAGAGGGCTTTGATTGAAATGTCTCCATCAACTCTCCTGCCCTTCACAATCATCCAAACAGGAAGATGCTTCAACAACAGCCAAGCTGGACAGGGGTCGAGGTTGCTGTGAGTAACCAGGTTAATGCAGGAAATCAGAGAACGCATTGCATTGCAATAAAATGCTGTGATTACCTACAGCCTGCAATTACATGCAGGTCCTCAGTAATTAGATCTCACCCTAATCCTAGTAATTTATTTACGCAATAGTGAGAAGCATTGCAGTTCATGACTGAGTAGCAGAAACACATTTTAACAGTTTAATGAAGTTCAGTCACAGAGGGTTGCATACAATGAGCCAGACTTGAACACACACAGCTACACTCACAGTTGACACAACAAAGACAAAGGAAGAGGACAGAACTATTGATATACTGAGCAAGCCAGTTATACAGGAAATGAAAAAAAGTCCAAAGAAGACATCATAGTCTTTGATATCATCTATCAAAGTAAAACAAGAAACAACTAAACATGGAGTGAGTAAGACCTGCACTAAACATAAAGGCAGAGAACACTGCAGGACAAAGACATAAATACAGTAAGACGTGTGGGAGGAACAGACAGGAAAACACTGAGAGAACTAAACACATGAGACTACGACTCCACTCCAAACTCTTAAGCTTAATGAAAAACAAGAATTGAAAACTAACACTAGAACATTTTGCTCCCTACACGACAAGATGGGATCTTCGGTTCTCAGAAAAGGTTTCCTTGTGGTTCCATGTACCTGTCTGAAAACTGAGAAGGAAACTGTTCCAAACCTGAGGGCCAAAACTTTGGAACAGTTTCCAACTCTCTTCATGTCCTTGTGTCTGTGGCTTCAACTTAAAACTAATCTATTCAGACAGGCATTTAGGTAGTGCTTGTATTATGTGTTGTTTTGCTCGATTTGAGTGTGTCCATTGTGCTATTTCATATTGATTGGATTTTACTGATATCTCTATAAAGCATTTTGTTTAGATCTTTATTATTTCTATTGCTTTTTTCAAGACAAAGAACACTTACTTACCAAATCGCCTCAAAAGACACACAACAGTCCATAAAAACAGACACCTGTACTTAACCCTTTAACGCATAGTGGTCACTACAGTGGACAGCTATTCAAAGGCTGTTTTCTTGTATTTGTGTCAGTGTTGATGGTATACTTGCACATAAACCACTACAGTGGACACTGATGTGTCACTCCATACCCTGCCACCCACTGGTCATTTAATGTTACTATAGATGTATGACGTGTTTCATTGTAATTATTGTTATTTAACCCTGTTATGCATGAATTATGACAACCTCAATCAGTATCTTAAGTATTTTTATTCATCTTTTCATGCCTAAACATGAAAAAAAAACTTAAGAAAAAAAATCCTGATTGAGGTTGTCATAATTCATGCATGAAAGCAGTAGTATCAGCTTTACTTACAAAATTGCAGTTTTAGAAGCTTAAAATAAAATAAGTATTACGTTGTCAGCATATTCATTTTCATAAACCCCCCAAAAGGTTAACTATTCATATATTAGCTTTAGCACGGTGGCACGGTGGTTAGCACTGTTGCCTCACAGCAAGAAGATCCTGGGTTCAATTCCACCATCAGGCCTGGGTCTTTCTGTGTGGAGTTTGCATGTTCTCCCCGTGTGTGCGTGGGTTCTGTCCGGGTACTCCGGCTTCCTCCCACAGTCCAAAGACATGCACTTAGTGGGGATAGGTTAATTAGAAACTCTAAGTTGTCCATAGGTGTGAATGCAGGAGTGAATGTGAGTGCTAATGGCTGTCTGTGTGTTAGCCCTGCGACAGACTGGCGACCTGTCCAGGGTGTACCCCGCCTCTCGCCCTAAGACAGCTGGGATAGGCTCCAGCCCCCCCGTGAACCTGATAAGTGGAAGTGAATGAATGGACGGATAGCTTTATCTTTATGTGAAATTAATTGTTTAAACAAGGGTAAATGTAAATGTAATTCTAGAGCTTTAATGGGAATATTTGGTCTGTGTACTGGATTTAAGTTTTGATATTTTAAGATGTCCCCTTGGTTTCCTTGGTAGGAAAAAATAACAAATTAAAAAGTAAAAAAACAAAACAAAACATATATTTATTTTGTAAATTATTTGCAGCTTTATTAAAGAATAATTCCTGCTTATTTGGCCACATCTCAATACCGACGCTCATGGCAGAAAACCTAAAGAGTTCTCTAAAAAGTATAAAAAGCTAGTAGTAAGACTCTCAACCTGGAGCTAGTTTTGTAGTTTCATAGAAATCAGAGAGCTTTGCTTTTTGTGCATGCACAAGCTAAAATTTGAATCCCCCCAAAATGCTACGTGCTACATTTTACACATGTGTGCGTGTCTAAGCTCTCTCACACACACACACACACGCACACACACACACGCGCACACACACACTAGCTAAAACATAATTATTATCCACATGGTCACAATACCCAGGTTACTTACCCAGGTATTGTTAGAACCTCTTTGTACTTGCATTGTAAAAGGCCTGAAACGTATGCTTTATCAGACTCAATGTAATTTTTACCAGTCAGAGATAATTGTAGGGCATTTATAATGATTAAAATGGAGCTGACTGTGTTGTTTGCCAAAGTGTGCAGCACAGCGCAGAATCCTTACTGTGCAGGAAACAACAAATAATAGCACACACTGGTAGGAATCAGAATTCTAACACCTTTGATTTTGTGACTCACCCAAACACAATCGTGGGTATGTACTGAAATATCTGCACACACTCCCACCCACAGACTCAAACACAGGCACTTCTGGTCATGGATATCAATTAATCATTCTGGTTTTTTACAAGTCCCTCAGAGTGTTAATCAGATTTTTATCATCTTCGACTCTTTCGCCACCTTCACACTCCACCTCTTTCTTTGCACTCTCTGTCTGTATCATCTTTCAATTAGTTTCGCTAGCACTCCAAATACAATTTAGCAAAAAATCACAGTGAAAAAGACTCATGTATACACATATGAGCTCAGGGAAAAAAGACCTGCAGAGATTTGGGAGAAGGTCCTTTCATCTTGTACACACATCTGGATGCCTGACATTGAGCTGCTTAGATAAGTTTAAGGTGTCTTCTCCTTTTGTTTCAAATGCTCTGTAGGACAGTTTGTGGTTTTTAGGCAACTGTAATTTGTTCCATAATCATCAACCCAAACACAAAATCTCTTCATACATCACTTGATATTTCTTCTCCAACAGTCTTATTGGACCCATGGTTATAGTTGCGCACATTGTTGAAAATATGATATTATGACAGAAGTGTTAAGACTTTAAGCTTAATCTACACATTTGTGTAGAAATGGCAGTTATTAGTGGAGGTGAGTGATATAGCCTCAGAATTATATCGCAATATTTAAAGGAATAATGTGATAATGTTATGACAATAGTGAAAAAAGAACACTGAACATGTTATCTGCTTTTTCCATCCTTCTTTTCCAGTGAACTACTGCCACTGATGACAAACTACCTAATTCAAAGTGTGAATCTGATGCCACGCATAATGCAGTACTAACAACACAGCATAGGCCTTGCACAAAAATAGTTAAGAAGGCAGTTGCAAAGGAAACATAAAGTAATTGAAAGTGTAACATGGCTGCGTAACACTTTAGTATACCAATAGCTAAATAACGTCACCTTGTAACTCTTCAGTAGCCTGCACAATTTTGTCACATAATAAAATGTAAATGGACAAATATTTTCTACCTGGGATATTGTGTGGTCGAACTTCTTAATCAGCTGCTTAAAGCCATGCTTTTCCACCATGTAAACACATCAGTAATTTCCATCCACCGTTTGCTTTTCCTGTCAAACGGAGCGCAACTAGCGAGTTCTCCAGCAGTGCTTAGCTGAGTCGCACGTCACCAACTAGTAATATCGCCTCCTCGCGTGTGCCTTCAACACCTGGTTGGACTTGACTTTGTTATTTGCGGTTTTTAAAGTAGTAGTTATTGTGTGCTACAAAATGTAAACGTTTAGCATTGTGACATCATATTTGGACATTTTTACAGCGTGTAAAAATTGATGCTGATATTATCTTGATTGATGTGATGCACATCATTAATTACTATCATAGACCATTACGTCCAAAATTACACATTACAAACATGACCTTGAAATTTGAAACCGCTGCTTCAAAGGAAAAGGTCATTGCATATAGAAATGATAATGTTCCGACTGTTGACCTTTATGCTGTTTCTATCCTCACTTATTGAGGATATGATGAGTTCAAAATGACTGGAGTTTTGGACTGATGTGTTACACAGTGCTCTCCCACAGCATCATTAAAATGCTGAAGTTGTTTTTTGAAATTGTTCAGGAACTTCCATACTTCCTATACAAGGAGTTATATGTACAGAACTAAGGAGTAAGTTTATCAGCAAAATAAAAAAAATGAAGAAACAAAGTCTTCTGGAAACTATTCTGGTCTTTTTCTCAGTTTTGTTATTTATGCCGTGAATAAAATTTGGGCTTATGAGATTCACAAATAATTGCGTTCTGTTTTTATTCACATTTTACGCAACTGTTGAAATCGGGTTGTCCATGCTTTGGTATGGCTATTGTTTCTGCACTGCAGTATTTTTTTTAATGGCTGTTTTAGCTTTGCCTTTTAAAACTACATTTTTAAAAGGGAACAACTTACTAAAAACAAGCCTCACTTGTCTGCAACTATTTAAAATCAGTCAACTAGAATATTGTCAAATGTATTATATATTTATACAAATCTAAGAGGTCAGGAGTTTTACTTTGCATTCATGGAGCTCATTGATCTTAATATGAATACGTATTGGAAAGTGTTACAGCTTGACTTTAAGTGCAACACACTGGAACAGTTGTGGGTCATTGTGACACACAGCAAATTGCGGGTTGCAGTGGATGTAAAACTGTGGATGCACTGGCAGCACAGTAATCTATTTTGATAATCTACTGCCAGTGTGCTGAGGGATAATTAGCCAGATCGTGCCATCAGATTGGGGCTGGATTTATCCAAGTGCCAGGTGTTGTCTGGTCAGTGTTTGTGTGCCTGTGTGTGTGAGACAAAGAGCTTTATAAATGAGGCTAACAAGTTAGTCAATATATGGAAACACTGAAGCAGTCTGCAGGCACAGCATAGGCATTGATGAATGGCACTTTGTGTCCATTTGAGTGTTTTAAAAAGAAATTCATGTTAATGTCCCAGGTAATTCAGCCCTGAAGGTCACTGTGCAGGAAAGAGAACCTGAATGAAGGCTACTATGGGGTTAAAATATTTTCTATCACAACAAAAAAACCTGAGAGATGAGGTAAGTTTATTGATTAAACATGTACTAAGCCTAACATCATAACGGTTCTCCAGGTCTTCTGGGAGGACACCAAGACATTGCCAGACCAGCTGGAGACATAATCTCTCGCACCGGGGCCTCCTCCCAGTTGGACATGCCCAAACACCTCGCCCAGGGTATGTTCTGGAGACATCTTGCTCAGATGGCAAAACCACAACAGCTGGAGGCTTTAGATGTGGAGGAGCAGTGAGGCCCACTTGAATGACTTGCTTGTGCCCCATACAATGTACAGTTGCAGGAACATTACTTTTTTATCCAGATTGGAAAAGCCAAACTGAGGCAGAACACTGACAAGGAGTCATTAATTGCTACACAGGTTTCAGTCATACTGACCTTTTGCCAGCCAAATCTTTACACTGGAAACCACATTACAGATCCACAAGAATAAAAGTCTAAATATACCATCAGTGCCACTAGTCTGTGTACTTGTCAGACCAAAATATGTTCCAAATATATTTCATGCCTATTGCATTTAACTTTACTTATACAATGTACTTTAGGTTTATTTACTTCAAATATAGCTTCCTATACGTTTGCCTGCCTGCTGAGTAGTATAAGACAGTTCATGTTTTATTTTAAACATTTCATTTAGTAGTTCTGTGCTTTTTCTCAAGAAGATTACAATTAAAATCATAGGTTCGTTTCGTTACTAATAGCAGCATGTGCTTTGTAGTTCTCTTTTCACATGTTATGGCGCTCTTGCTGTTTTCCTTTTACTGTTTCAACATAACAGTGCCCTCTGGTCATCAAACCAGCTTAGTGAAAAATTGTTTTCCCAATTTGGTGAGGGAATAAACGTGACATGCCTGCATTCCCTCTGGGATAAACTGTAACACTGCTAGACAGACCTTGTTGTCTGCCATAGAGTAAATGCTTTTAGCTAGTTTCAGACCCGGTGGCAAGATTCATGAAAAAGATGGGGTGTATTCGATCGTTGAATCGAACCATATCTAGTTTATATACTGCCTACAGCAATCCAAATTTGTGTGTTATAAAAATAAAAGTCACAGCTAAGTAACAGTTTTGAGCTGCTTTGTAGAACAGAAGAAAAGTGACATTTAACCCACCATTATACACCAAATCCAAGCAACACTTTTACATATACAGTGAACACAAAAGAATTATGGTTACAGAGCAATAAAGACAGGATAACACAATTAAAGTTTAATTTTTTATTTAAAAAAATAAACCCATTAATTATACCCATTAGGCATTAGCAGAATGTACTCTCCCCCAGAGGCTGCATTAATATTTTAAGGAAATATAACACTAAGTAAGACATAATACAACATGACCAGTAAAACGCACATTATTAGCCCTTAGCTGTTAGCCTCCCTCTGGGAAGGATTCCTGTGTAGGCCTTCATGCTGATGCAGCTCTGGTCAGACTTGGGTACAATTCTGCTGTTCATACTGTGCTGATTTCTAACATCTATGTTTGAAAATATTGCATGCTACATGGCACTTCTTTAACTGATGACTATTAAATGTTTTTTTGGCTCATGGAGGAGACAGAGTTTTAAGATGAAGAGGCAGTCGAGACATTGGCTTCATATTTGCCTCTGGTGTGCTTCCAGTGGCAGATGGCTGCCCCTCCCTGAGCACAGAGGTTCTTCCTGTTAAAATTGAGTTTTTCTTCTCTGGTGTCACAAAGTGTTGCTCATAGGGGTTCATCTGATTGTTAGGTTTTTTTTCCTCTATTGTTGCTGGCTCTGCACCTTACAATATAAGGTGCCTTGAGGTGACTGTTGTTGTAATTTGGCGCTAAATAAAATAAAATTGAACTGGATATCATCATTCTGTGCTAAGGGTCCATTTCAGATGTTACTCAGAGCGGTTTCTTTTTTCCTCTTGTGAGTGTGGTTTTACATTTGTTACAAAAAAAGAAGAGCCAATAAAATAGGTTTTCTATTTAGAGAATACATAGATTTTTCTTGTTTTACGTCAAAAAAGAATCATGAAATTTTTGGATTTTATACTGGATAAAATAAAGCTGTTGATGGAGTATCATTGGACTGAAGTAAATGGAAACATTTTCTTTATTTGTTTAATGTTTGGATGTAGAAAATAGTCTGGAAAGAGATTTCTTGTTCATTGGTAGCTCTTAGTTACTGTGACAAAATGGATATTGGTCAACAACTTTGCACCAGTCTCCTCGCTGTGTGCAGGTGCTCATACGAGCCTGTCTGAGTCTTCTCTTCTGTGCCCATTTGATATAACCAGGTATAGAAATAGCGTGGCAGTCCTTAGTGAAGAGCCAGCTGCTGTAACCACTTTATCTGCTGTCCAAGGCTTTCCAACACAATGAGCTATTGTTCTCTAACCATGTATTCTACTTTTGTCCCATCTCCTACTAGTCTGCATTTTGTGTCTGCACTTGTTGCATCACAGTCCTCCTTTCATCTCTCATCTCTCATCTTTGCTTCTTTGCGCTGAATATTTTATTTGTGCTTGTTTACAATCCAATCCCTCCATTTTACTTGTTTCTACCATATCCACTTAAGGCCAACCCATTCTCTTAATTTGTCTAGCCTGACCTTTATTACATCTCTTCTTCCCTCCAGCTTTTGGTTCCATTTCCATTTCTCTGCACTGTTTCTCCATCTGTGCTGATTTTTTCTTTCCCCTGGCAGTTACTCAACTATGAAAGTGAGAGTGATCACATCTCAGTTAAAAAGTGTGGTGAAGTCAAACAAAAGGGAGAGCTTAATGCAGATGGTGGATTATAACTCATAGATGGCCTTTTGAGGCCAAACAGGACTTTGCATTAAAGGCTTTTTTAAGGACGTGGCCTTACTTTCCTGGACGACATTCTGTTGCATGCAGTGCGATGTCAAAGTGACAGTGGAAACATGTAGTCTTGCAACACGCACGTGCCGGATTAGTAACGACAGCTACCAACATCAGTGTTCTCAACTGTCCATACTGCCCCAGAGCATCACTAGCATAGTCGAAGAGATGCAGTCTATGGCCACTCCCCACTCTGATCTGTCCACCTAAATACCCACTGACCTGCTTTCTGTAAGCTCTTCTGTCCGGCCTCCAATGTAATAAAAAAGACATTCTGTGGCACAGTAAAGTGAATAAAGACAAACAAGCTCTCATTTAAAACTCTGACCTTGCTGCTCATCCGCGCCTCTCTGTGTACTGGGAGGTGTACGGATATGGGAATTGGAAATCAATGTATGTTTGTGTACCGAATAGGACGAGGCAACGATTTTCAACTCTTCCTCTTTTCCTGCCTTGTTCCCTTTCCTTTGTTCAGAGGTAATCACTGCTGGGTTTGTCCTGTCCTTATCTTATCTCTGTGTTGTGTAATGGCCTCCCGTTTTTTTTTTCCTGCAAAGAAAAATTCATTTGTAAAAATCAGAGCAGTATTCCAAAAAATTGCACTCAAGTAAAAGTACTGTTATTTGCATAAACTGTTTTTGAGATAACAGTGGGCAAAGGATTCCTTGCCTGCTATAATCATTTGAAAAGGTGCTTCATATGATAGTTGATGACTTTCATATTTCAGTATTAACAAGCCAATAATAAACATTTTTAAAGGGTGCCTACAGGTAAAGATGCCATTCTGAAATATTACATAAAACTGACTGTAATTACACCGTGATATTTTCCATTCTTCAGTTGCATAACGTTAGGATCAGGGTTTCCAAATTAGTTGCTAATGAGTAAAATCTAGGATCTGCTATTTCTTTGCTACTAACGTATGTGGTGTTGAGTTCAACTCACGTTTACTTTCATATGAAAGTCGCTTGAATCACCTTTCTTCCCCATTCTGATGCTGGGTTTGAAATTTAACGGTCGTGTTGACATGACTAAAGTCAGAGAATTGCTGCCATGCGATGTTGACGAGCAGGTAACGAGCGGTAGAATAGGTTTACCTAATGAAGCGAGTGTATTTCCAGTATTTAAGGAGAAGAGCATTTACTGGTAGTAGACTTCTGTTACAGTATATTGTATGTGTACAAATGAAGCACTACTTGCCAGTTGAGTACCAAAGTAAAGGAGTGTACAGCAGAGAAGTGGCCAACTCTGCACTCCATGCCAATTGCAATTACTGCTGTCATTTTAGCTACAGTGGTTAGAGCTCATTAGAAATCAGTGACAAGCTATTGTCGGGGCCTTCGTTAAAAAGTCCTTGCAATAGCTCTAATGAAAGTAAACAATGACATTTGCACATGAACTTGCCAATCAGTCTGACACAAAGAAAGAGACAGGAATTCGAAATCCCAGCTGGGCTCAAAACAGGTGTGTGTGTGTGTGTGTGTGTGTGTATGTGTACTGTAACAAAAGGGAAAAAAAACAGTACTACAGTACTTCTATGTTAGTTCTGCTGCCCTCTGCCTCTCCAGTGCTCAAAATGCTCAAAATGTTGAATATTTCCCTACCAGTGAATATTTTTCATGTCCCAGGTCTTTCTTAAGCGATGCCTCAGATTTGTTGAAAGGAAAACAGACTTTCCACCTTTCCCTGGAATGCCAGAGTATTAGCAGGGACTTTTTCCCCAAACATCTCCGATCCTAATTTTCCAGGTTTTATGACTGTGTACATCCTGCATGTTGATGTTTCTCATTTTGACCTTCAGCCCATCTGTCTTTGTCTTTCTTCAGGATCCCTCAGTGCAAAAGGTGGGCGGAGGCAGGAAGAAGACGGTGTCCTTTAGTAGTATGCCCTCTGAAAAGAAGGTAAACTGGAAATAAATGATCAAAATCAGTTTCACATAAATTAAGCAGAATCTTAAAGGGAACTCTGATTATCTCCAGGGAAGCTAGGCTACGGTTACACTAGGGAAAACAATGCCTGGAGACCGTAGTCAACTTGTAATCTTCTTGCCTTTCCTGACCGCTCGCAGTCAGTCACTATCTTCAGATTTACTTTGGTGTGTCAAGACCATGATAAAAAAGGGATTATACAGCAATCAGACAGTCAGATGGCTATTATTTTTCTGTTGAACTGGCTCAGGTAGGCACTTATATGCCAGCTGTTTGCAATAATGGTGCTAAATATCAAATCTATTGCCGTCTACATGAGACACATGGTGCTGTATTTGAACCAAGGGCGGGTTGCCACTAGCGACTCTCAGCCACGCACTGGGCCATAAATTTGCTGGTGTTGTGATGAGCCGATAGAAAGAAGCAGCCACACTCCTGTGTGAAAACATCAAACCTAACCTGGCTGTCATTAACTGCATCATTCAGGGTTAGAGGATGTTACTGTAGATCATTACATGAAAAAAGACGTGTCCCTCCCTGTAGGGAGATTTACAGATGTGGGTACCATTTAAAACAAAAGTGGTGGTAGTGGTGGTGGTGGTGGGGGGTGGGGGGGGGGAAGCTCTGTAGGGAAGCAGAAAAAAAAATGTTAGACTGCTGTAGTGTAATAGTATTACATTACTACTACATTACAACTTTTGATCAAGAAGGAAAGAGAAGTTCAGAAGGTGTCACATTGTGTCTTTTTGCAGAAAGCATATGATAGGGTACCAACTGTAGTACTGCAGAATGAATCTAGGAGGCAGGGATGTATGTGAGGGTGTGTAAGACATGTATGAGGACAGCAAGACAGAGGTGAGGTGTGTGGAAGAAGTGATAGAGGGGGTGGGACTACATCAGAGATCTCCTCTGAGTCCCTTCTTGTTTGCAAGACAGGCAGACAGGAGTCTCCATGGACTATGATGTTTGCAGACGACATTATGATCTGTGGTAAGAATACTGAGAATGTGGAAGATATCCCGAAGAGGTAGAGATATGCACTGGAGAGAAGAGGAATGAAAGTCACTAGAAGCAAGACACAGCTCAGGTTGAGTGGTTAGGAGACAAAGTTAGATAGTCCATGTGCAGAGGAGGAATAATGGGTATAATGGACAAAGGATATTCAGAATCAGAATCAGAATACTTTATTGATCCCTAGGGGAAATTATTTTTATTGTTTTTATTGTCTCCATTATAAACAAACAATAAAAAGACAGACAATACACAACTAAGAATAGCACCATATATACATGCATATATATACATAAAGTCACTTATTAATAAATAGCTGAAAGGGAAGAACATGTCCAAAAAGGGTGTAGCTATTGCAGTAAACAGTGTGTTAGATGGATGAGTTGTACAGGGAGATGGCCACAGGCAGGAATGATTTCCTGTGCCGTTCAGTGGTGCTTTTCGGTAATCTCAGTCTCTCACTGAACGTGCTCCTGTGACTGACCAGCATGTCATGGAGTGAGTGGGAGGTGTTATCCAACATTGTCTTTATCTTGGACAACATCCGCCTCTCCGACACCACCTTGAGGGAGTCCAGC
>VUQG01017806.1:0-14122 GCA_015106755.1 Etia nguti
CATCTAATCTGACTGAGCTGGAGCTGTTTTGCAAATAAGAATGGGCAAGGATTTCAGTCTCTAGATGTGCAAAGCTGGTAGAGACATACCCTAAAAGACTGGCAGCTGTAATTGCAGCAAAAGGTGGTTCTACAAAGTACTGACTCAGGGGGCTGAATAATTACGCACACTCCACTTTTCAGTTATTTATTTGTAAAAAATGTTTGGAATCATGTATGATTTTCGTTCCACTTCTCACGTGTACACCACTTTGTATTGGTCTTTCACGTGGAATTCCAATAAAATTGATTCATGTTTGTGGCTGTAATGTGACAAAATGTGGGAAAGTTCAAGGGGGCCGAATACTTTTGCAAGCCACTGTATTGCCTTGGAGCGTAACCAGACCACATTTCTTGAATTTGTACTTAGGATATATGCAGAATTTTTTTTTCTTTTTATATTTGTGGGGTTGTATCCCCAACATTTTTGTTTTTGTATTCTGTTACATATACTTATATTATTTGATTAAAGCACAGCTGTATAATGGTCTATGGTACATTTATTATCTTCAACTTTAGACAGAAAATAAATATTTAAATCAAAATAACCCAGATATATTAAATGAAGAGTAAAAAGGAACCGTTAAGCTTAACAGATATAGTGATTCGATTTATATGGTCATATATATTGATATTACTGATACAAAAACATGTATCATGATAAGGTGGGTTTTTTCTTTTCATATTGCCCAGGCATAGTCACACGGTGTCCTAAACACCTTATTAGGTGTTTAGGACAAAATCCCCAGCAAGCATATATAATTCCTTCACAGTATTGTGTTGACCGTACTGAATGAACTGCTCTGATGTGTCTTGACTCAGTAAAACTGAATTACATGAAATCGTATCCTCAAAGACTGCACAGTAATGTAACACAACGCTGCTGCAGTTATATCCAGTCTACTGTGCTGACGCAAGTCAATAAAACTTCCTTCAGATGGATTAAAAGACTTTTAATAGGAAACATCTGCACAGGAAACATTAAAAAAAAAAAAAAATTAATACAAAACGCACCTTCTTTATGATATCTGTGCTTTCTTTCTCCCACAGTTGTTGTTGAATTATTTTATTTTTATTGTGAGGATCAGTTTTGTATTTCAATTTTTTTTTCTTTTCAAGGGAAAAAAAGGTGCAACTGTTACATTAACTAGAGTTCATTAGGTACACCTGTTTTACTGCTCACTAACGGAAATGCCAAATCAGCCAATCACCATTTTGATAAATCAGTCAATGGCAGCAACTCACTGTGTTTGGGCATGTAGACTTGGGCAAAGACAAGATGACCTGCTGAATGTCAAACTAAGCGGAGAAGACGGGCTAAGTGACTTTTAATCTGGCATCCTTGCAGAGACTCCAGCGGGATAACACAGCATGCCACAAGGCTCAAATCACCTCAAACTGGTTTCTTGAACCTGACAATGAATTCACTGTATGTAGATCGCCTCCACACTCACCAGATCTCAGTCCAGTTGGCATGTTGCATTGTAGATGTGCAGCCAATGGCATCTGCAGTAACTCTGTGAAATCTCTGAAGATTTTTCCAGCACCTTGTTGAATCCGATCTTGAATCCGTTGCAAACAGTTGAGGCAAGGGGTAGTAGTAAGGTGTAACTAAAGAACTGCCCAGTGGGTGTAAATTATTTGTGTCCTGGTACTGCTAACTGGTTTATACACATTCATTCATTAATTCATCAGTGGTTTCCCTCCTCACACCAGCAGCAGTGTAGTTGAACTCTGGCTCTAAGACTACGTCCACACTAATGCGTTTTCGTTTGAAAACGCATCGTTTTCTCTCCGTTTTGCCCTCCCGTTCACACTGAGATGGAGCTTTACTCAAGGAAAAACGCAGCGATTTGAAAACGGAGCTGTCCCGTCGCAGTGTGGACACTCGAAAACGCAGACTTTCGAAAACGATGACGCATTTTAGTCATGTGATGCAGTCATGTGACCAATTAAACAAAGATAGCGGAGTGCATTATACAGCAGTTGTTTTGATTGCTCTCAATTTTGACAGCCCTGAAAAAGTTTAATATCAGTTTGTACATGCTCCAGACAGCTTTTCTTCAAATTCTTTAATTCTCACTTGCTTTTGCGCATGCGCAGGACTGGAACGTAAGCGTTTTCTGCCGTTTCAATGTGGACGCACAACTCTGTGAAAACGACTGAAAACGCTAGTGTGGACGCGGAGCGTTTTCAGATGAAAACGCCGTTTTCAAATCTATCCGGGCTAGTGTGGACGTAGCCTAACAAATTGTGGGGTATGAACCAGGAAGCTCAAGAGATTAAGTATCAGTTTTCACAGTTGAATTTCATCTAATTGCAAAGTTCATTATCCCGTACGTTGTCCTGGATGTCTGTGTTGGATTGACAGTGAATGGGAATCGGAGAAAAATAGATATGTGTTGTTTCACATCTTAAAAAGATGCTGAATCAGGTTTAGGCGAAGTAAACTCATTGTGTTCCTGCAGCAGGCTTCTTCTCTTTCTTCTTCTTATGTCAGAGGTCACACTGTGGCAGCAGTAGGCCATTTCCTTTTTCGTATGAGAAGGAGAGTGTTGTTATTAACACAGGAAGCCCCACGCCTGCTTCTCAGGGTGTGGTGTGTGTGCGTGTGTGTGTGCATTTGTATTTACAGCATGAAGACTTGTAGCTTTTAGGAATGCCCCCATAAACAGGATTAACTGTCTAATGGCTCTGTAATGGGTTCTTGTGAAACTAATCCAGAGCTTAAATTCACAGTTGATTGGGAGTTCATTGTTATTGTTTAGTAGCATCAGGGCCTCGGAATGGAGATAGTTTAAAATGGTTCATTAGGCATTAAACCTTGAGTAAAATGCAACGTTCAAAAGTGTGGGAAAATTGGCGTCAGAGGGTTTAAAAAAAGATGTATGGCTGAAAAGGACTACAGTGGACTGTGCTCATTTAAACAGCAGGCTACACCTTTACGCCCTTACTGGTTTGGTTGTAGCCTCCAGCCACGTTCACATCATATCTGAGTTACCATATTTATCATTTTCTTTCTTTTCACGCCAAAACACAGATAATAACTGCAGCTGAAGTTTGAAACTTATTTGCTTTATTTTCTTTAAAAAAAAAACACATTCTGTAAAAAGTCCAGCAGTGCTTGATAAATGCACGTTCAT
Organism: Etia nguti; assembly: GCA_015106755.1. Lineage (NCBI taxonomy): Eukaryota > Metazoa > Chordata > Actinopteri > Cichliformes > Cichlidae > Etia > Etia nguti. Next base: position 3,182 of record VUQG01017806.1, read on the forward strand.
TCTAATCTTTATCAGCAGCTGAAAATCAAACAAAAGTGGTACACAGGTAGCTTTGGTTCTCCGCTGCTGTCTCATCCTGCAAGTTGAAAAAGTTAAATGAAGGGTATCTACAGTAGTAAAAACTTTAAACTCTCATCACACTTAAGTCAGACAATGGCTCCTGAATTATCAATGATGAACTTTGTAAATTCAATTGAATGAACTGGATGGATCGTCCAAAACAAGAAACTTCAGAAACGGTCACAGCTGCGTCTGTGTAAACACTCAGTCAGGCCTGAGCACTGGTATTGCTGATATCAGTGAAAGGAAGATCTATGTGTGTCATGGGCTAAATGTCCTGAGGCCTGCATCATCACTTGTGTCACCTTACATGGCCTCACATTCCAATGTAACCTGACAGATGTGTGTCTCTAGGATCGACATGTCCTTAATCTGTCTCTGTGTGTCTTGTGGTTTATAGTAGGTCACTGCAGCTTTGAACGCATTACAGTTTCCACAGTGTTGTTTTGGAGATTAATAAGAGCATTAACGGTGTTGAACGCACCTTACGCTCACACTTACACATACGCCCTGCCAGTAATAGCTTTGTGTTGTTGTGAGTTGAGTCAGCTTGCTGCCGTTTGCTCACCGGATGAAAGCAGGACCGGCGGGCTCTTTGTTTCTTGTTCAGTGTTTTAAATAGCACTTCCTGTGACTGTGCGATCCATGATGCAATGCATTCTATGTGCGGCTGATGCCCAGATGCAGCTGTGATTTTCTTTTTTTCTCTTTGTTTTTTAAATTGATGAAACCCTGCTGCATTTGTGCCTCAGAGGAGCTGTTTGTACAGTCAGGTGTTTGTGAAGCTCAGTGGGCTTCACGCACTAGCCACCAGCCTACAAAACACATTCAGTAAAGGTGGCGTATTTTCATTGTTTTTTATTTTTGTAGACATTATCTGTTCCTGTGTGTCTTCATAGTTAAATTAAGGGACAGAATTTGTGTGAAGATCTTGCTTTTCTGCATATTTCTTACTCAGTCTTCCAGCTTAGGTTTGGAGGAGGTGGAACCTATCCCAGCTGTCATTGGGCAAAAATGGCCAACACCATCTTAGCGACATTAGCATGTTGGCAGAAGCTAATTGCTATACTATTAGCATGTGATGTGACATTTCCTTTACACTGTGACTGAACACAAGCTTAGCTAAGCCTTGGAAACCTGACATTGTGTAATAATGTGCTGGCAGTTCAATACATTTCTGGATTATTTATATAGCACCAACATCACAACAAGGTGCTTTATATTGTAAGGTAAAGGCCCCACAGTGTCCTGGAGAAGACCCTAACAATGAAGAGACCCCCCTGTGAGCAAGCACTTGGTGACAGTGGGAAGTAAAAACTCCCTTTTAACAGGAAGAACCAGGATCAGGGAGGGGCAGCCATCTGCTGTGACAAAAGACAAAAGAAACATCCACAGGTAAAAAAGTGACTGCATTCAGACTTCATTCTGTCATTGGTCACTTATTAAGGCAAAGTTGGTGTATGGTTCATAATATTATCACATGACTGGTGCAACAGCATTTTTTAAATTGACAATTCTCTGCACTCATTCTTGTGGACATCCACACATTTGTATTCCATTTGTATTCTTTCATATTGAAGCTGAGTTTTCCCCACATAGATGCTTACTGTCACTTTCTGCAACCAGTTCAGCTCCCTCTACAAATAAAAAACGCAACTGCTGTGGGATGATTTGCTGCTTTGCTCTGTTTAATATCAAATAAAGGAATTCCGGATTACTCCTGGTTGTTAGGCAGTACCTCTCATGTTTCGTAACTCTGGAACATTAGTATAACAAAAAAACCGAGACGAGGTCTCTGCTCATAGTCTTGCTGGATATTAATTGAACACCGTGACTATAAATACTGAATACAAAAGTACAACACGGCTTTTCCCCGATTGTTTCCACCAGAGGAAATGAACCCTTGTGCTGTTCTTGCACCATTAACAAAACAAAATGTGTTTTTCAAGAGGCTGAGAGTTCAGCCTCAGCAGAACAATGTGGAATAATTGCACTGACATTTCTTGGCCTTATTGGGTTGCTGATAACTGAAGTTGATATTATTGTTGCTGAGTTACAGCAGGAAGTGATGTCACCAGTCCTGGCTTGAGCAGCTGACCTGAGTCCTCATGTCAAATGCTGACTTCCTTGAGTGACGTCAGTTGTACCTCACAATCAAGGTCCTCTGCTGGTGTGTCTGTGGTGGTCCATGTTGCAAGGTGCTGCTTCGTTTGCTGAAGGAGTGAATTTAGTCCAAAATCTGCATGTTATACAATACATGGAGCAACAAATCTTAATGCATGTGTTATTGTTGGGTGTGTAATAAACTGGCAAATAGGTGTATAGTGCATTACAGCAAATTGTTGTAGGCCTAGCTCCGACGAGATGTGCTTACAAAGTTTTATATCGTACTGAAATATATTGAATTACCTTATAAGCAATATTTTACAGATACTGTAACACCAACAGCAAATGAAACACAGCCTGGGTTATCCTTCTGTCATCAAATAAGTCATTGAATTTAATCAAAATTGAGGACTGTATGAGTTATGTATATGTTAAATCAGGTTACCATATTTTTAGTGAAAACTACAGTGTATAAAAAATTGATGGAGGCACCATGAGGTCAACCACTGATTTGTGGACTGTTTGGGCTGTCGCAGTCTTGGGCCTTTGAAACTAGACACAACAAATGATGGTGGAACTGACTAAGAACCTCAAGTCACTAAGCATTCCATGTCTTAAAACATCACCATCTATGTACTCGGGGCTGAACCGAAAATCAATTCAAACTAGCAACTTGGAATATGCTTACTGAGTTTATGGAGGAGGTGAACTATTTTCTCAGACTTCCATACAGTCAGACTGTTTACAGAGCCACTCCTCTGATTTTTACATAAGAAAAGAGACATATTGGATTCATTTTCAGACCTTTTTATGAGTCTGTGGTGCTACCTGTGAAATATCTTCCGACTTATTTTCGATTTTTATTACAACAAACACACCAGATGTCAAAGTTTTTTGTTTAAAACTTTAATATTTCATTCAACTACCCTAATTATTTTAATATTACAGCAACAAAAAAATATTTTTCATCTGGAATGTATTAAAATAAAATATCCAGCACAATTTTGAATTCTGGGAGTCTACCATTCGGCCTAACTGTCCCTTTCTTTTTTTTCTTTTTTTTTTTTGCCATGTACTCTTTCGGCTTGTAAATTTCACCACCACATGTCGTTAAATTTGAATTTACCTGGGATCTGTGATGTCTCTATGAAAATGTAATAAAACATTAACTTGTATAAAATGATTTGTATTTGGCCTTCAGATTGCTACCTTTGTATTTTATTATTATAATGTGCTCTTTAATTGTTCTAAACGTCGTTTTTCTCTGTTTCCATTGCAGACCTGTCAAAAAACCGACTAACCGACGTCCCCTCAGAGGTATGCCATCTGGTTGCCTTGGAAACACTAAACTTGTACCACAACTGCATCAGGTCCATCCCAGACAGCATCATCAGCCTGCAGTCACTCACCTCCTTAAACCTCAGGTACACATACTGACACACTTGGTGTCACTGCTGTTTTACCATATGTTAACATTTTCTGCAGCAGGGACTGAGGGAGTGAAACCTCGGTTTCAAAAATGATGGAGATGTTATGAACATCAGGCAAGCAGTACATTTTGATTCCCATTACCTAGACATTAAACAACACTCTTTGTTTTTGCATAAATGCAGTTGAATAATGTGATGTTGTATAATTTTAAGATATTTTAAATACTTTCTTCAGACAGATGGAGTTTTTACACTCACTGATGCTGCATCACAAGTGTTGAGCTGCATGCTTTGATTTGTAAAAGGCTCCTGATACTGTGGTTCCTTTTCTCTAACACACCAAAATACAATAAATATACGGTGTATAGTGTTTTAAATTATGTAAAAATGCCATCCAGTGCCTCTGCTGGTCAGAGCAACATTGTTTGTTGGTAAACATGAGGGTACTAGTTTAAAACTCTTCTATCAAATACATTTCTGTTTTTTGAGGATAGTTGTGGGTTATCTACTGGAACACTTATTTTTAATTTTAGATTAAGTGGAATTTTTCGTTTAGTCCAAACGACATTTCAGATGGTGACATAGTGTCTAAAAGCCCCTCCCCCACACCTCTCTGACAGTGGATTGGAGGTGTCTTTGCTAGTCATTTCTATCTTTATATGATATTCAGACGCGCTTAATGCTGTGTGACGGTAAGGAGTGAGACATTGTGCTGCTCTTTCTTACATTTTCTCATTGTGGGTGAAGCCTTTTGAGAGATGTATGTTTTGAGATCAGTTTGATTTTGTCTTTTTATTTTGCTTCTTCTACCCCCATGAGAATTTGACAAAAAAAGAGAAAAAAGCATGCACAGTTGTACAAATCTTGCACAACACGTGGAAAAACTAGTCCTGAGAGACCATAACCTTGTCCTTAGGAGTTAGGGTGTTGTAATTAGTTGTGACGACTAAAGAGCAGCGGTAGAGAACACATTATATCAGTGTCCTCACAAAGACAGAAGGACCTGTGTGTGCGTGTGGCTCCTGTCAGATTTGTGGCTGTGCACTCTGAACACAGCATCAGACTGAATGAGAGTGACAGAGCATAAATAAAGCAGTGTTATTGTCCTTTAATGTGAGCAGACTCTGCTATTGTGTGTCGGCTTTGGGTGGTAGCGCTTTCACTGTTCGGCCCATCTGAGCTGTTGTACTGCTGCCTGGGGTCAATGCAGGTGTGTGTATTTGTGTGTGTCCGTGTTTGTGTGATGTCCCAACAAAGCGGCAGGGTGATAATTTTGCCAAGTGTCATCCCACACAGCTGGTGTTCAGTGAACTGTTAGTTAACTGTAAACCTTTAATACACTCGGCTCATGTTGATCTTCACACACTGTGCTGTACTCTGCCTTTAAAGGTCAAGGTTTCCCCACTCTCTTCATTGTACCATATCTGTCATACTCTTAGTCTGCAAGTGAAGGCGGCCTGAAATATTTTGTGACTACATCACAAAGGTTAAGTCTATGTTTTTTTTTTAAAGACACTCTAGTGCCCACCTCTCTCCATTGGTTTGGTTTGTGCAGGGTAGGAGAAGAGGTGTCAGTCATATAAACTAGCAGGTTCTCAGCCTTCTGGGTCATGGTAGCCTTCAAGGCTTGAATAAAGGCTTGAATAAAAGGAGGTAACTGGACATCTTTAGGTTTGTAAAGAAGTTTCACCTCTCATCCAAGAGGCTTCTTCAGCTACAAAAACAAGTTGGTGTCCCAGGTATTTCACTACTAATGGTTGATTGCCCCCTTTGGATATGGTCCTGCGGGCCGTTGACCCACTATCTGTCATATGAGTCGTCACATTGGCGAAGGTGTGGGGAAAAAAATGTGCGTTCATTACCATCACCAGGGATTAATGGTGCATTCCTTAATGAGGTGTAAATTGGACATTTTCCAAGTTCCCAGTCAGAATTTTAATCTGGAACACCCCATCAACTCAGATGTCCCAGTGGAAAAGTCAGAGCAGGCTCAGCAACCCTGAATTAACAATCCAAGATGATGGCACTGAACGTAAACAGACAACTGTAAAACTTTTAATCTGTGCTGCCACTTTCTGTGTATTTGTGACTCACTAAATAAGCCATATGCAGAGCACTACACTCTGTGTAGATAGTCAGACTGGTACCCAGGCCGCTTAACTTGGGCCATGTGGCAAATGAACACCGGCTTACTCAATGACCTAAACTGACCCCTGGCAGCGGTGTTTTTAAGCACAAAAAACCAAGCGTCCTGCTGTGTTTCTAGTGTATTACTTGGCTCTAACCTGCTAAGAACTGAAAAAAATGCTGCTTTTCCCTGACTTTTTCTGGAGCATGCTAACTCAGGAGTGACATCACGTAGGGGTGGGTTTAAAAAAAATTAAAAATTTCCAATTCAAATCGATTTTATTTTTGAATAAAGCGATATTGATCCATTAAATCCTGAATCAATTTTTAAATATAAATGTATTTTGCCAGAAATGCCAGAATCTCAGGTTGAAGCTCACAAAACTATTTCAACAGCCACAAAACAGCTAAAACAGCAAATGAGAGCAGGTAAACGGATTCCGCACAAAGATGTAAACACAGAGCGGGGATCCCCCATGTTCATCCGACGGCACGTACACGGACATGCCATCAGTGCTGAAAGCTGACAACTCGCAGATTCTAAAGCTCCAGGTTTTGTCACTGTCCGACCAAAATTCACTGAACCAGCAGCAAAAGAAGATCAAAACTATGCTTCACGTATGATAAACCTCATCATGAATTTCCTCTTACTTTTGCTGTTTTGCTTCCACCATGATAAAATCACAACTCCTGCACAGCTCTCTCTCTCTCTGTCTCTCTCTCAGTGTACTTCAAGAACAGTTTCCAATCTCAAATCTCTGTTTTCTGCATTATTCATTCGCTTATTACCCACCAGTCTACCGTTGTGTACAGCGCTGTCGGTCGCTGTTTTTTTTAATGACTTCCGACAAGAAAGCCTCATTTCTGCTGTTCAATACCGAAGAAATGTAAACTTTCTAAAATGATGCCAAATTGCAAAACTCTTAGCTGTGTCTCTAATCAAACCTCTGTGACTTTACTCTGCTTCGCTTCAGCAGCATCAGGTAATGTTCATATATTCAATCATGGTTTTCTTCAGTTTTTGATCTACTGCAGAATATTTTTAAGGTTATCTGCTATAAAAAGCCAGGCCAGGAAAATCTCCTTCATGTTTTTCTGTGTTTTATCCTCAGTTATTTTGACACAAAAGCATGTGCTGTGATGCTTACACCTCTGATGAAGTCTCACAAGTGTCAGCTTTCTTTTTATACATAGATATAAAAATATGGATATGTACTCATAAATGAACAGAATTATAATATTTCTGACTGTCTGAGTCAAAATTGAATCGAATCGGGACCGTGTAGATCGGAATCAAATCGAGTATAGAAATCGAAATCGATACCAAGCCCTAACGTCACTCCCAAGCTCCGAGGTATTTGGAGCATGGCATAAGGGTGAAACGACTGTGAGACCTTCCTCTTTTTTTTCTTTCTTTTTCTTTTAAAAAAAAAATGCCTTTATTGACAAAATACATGGCAGTTGACATCAAAACACATACAAAACATCCATCAAAACCCATTCACAATCATATACATAAAAGATTCCAGGGAGAAGGACTGTTATTCATCTGTCCAATTGTTTTCGTCCTCCTCAGATCAGCGACAATGTTTTTAAAATCAACCTCACTGTTAATCATTCTTTGTTCAATAACCACTTTAGCTCTTGTTTTCCAGATGTGGGTATTAATTATGCACATAAATAACCAGAATAATCATCACACATTTGTTCCTCAAATAAACCATACCTTACAGCTTTTATATTGTTTTCAATGTCAAAACCCACAGTAGCCATTTTTTGTCTTATCTCTGTTGTTCTATAACAGTGTAACATTAAATGATCCAAAGTTTTGTCTTCATCACAGTGTAGCATGGGACATTTCTTTGTGGTAACATAACAGTGTCCAACAGTGTCTCGCAGATTTTCAGATATAATTTTGTCACAGACATTCTACCTTTCCCCACCCTATCATGTGACCTACTGAGGTCACCTGAGGCAAGAAGCGAGTTCATCATGGAACACAGGTGGTGGCTTACAACACCAGCTCCCTGCCTCCTACAATGCAGTCTTAACATTCCAGGCAGAAAACAAGCTGTTTTCAGGTGTGTTGTGTAAGTTTGAAAGCTTTGTGTTTTGTTTTGAAGCTCCTGCAACTTGACATCATCCTGAAAGAATTGGAAGAAAGCAGTTTTCTTAAACCACACGTTTCCCACGCTGTCACGCTGGTCTCCCCCACCCTCTCCCATCATCATCTTGTTGTTTTTTGGGTGTATGTCTGCCAGTACAATACACAACATTACAAAGATACTGTGAATGCAGTTTGCTTTTTATAAATGTAACTTTCATTCTTACTTTGTTTTCTTTTCTTTCTTTTTTTTGCCATTGCTCCAGTGCAGCCTTTGAAAAGCTTGACTTTAAATTAAAGATTCTTGGAAAAGCCCATTAGTAGCAGTCTGGAACATTGTGCTGCTTTGCCAGTCATTGTGCTGTCACTGAGTACATTAGTAACTTAACGTAATAAAAAATGAACTGCATATGATTTGAATGTTGATCTGCTCAGTAAACAACCAGACTGCATGAGCCCATGCTTGCAAAGACAGAAGTACCAGAAGTATGTCTGTGTTGAATATTTTTAAACACTGGAGCAAGTCTTGGTTGCAGAAAGGAAGTGTAATATCACATTTAGGCTTTAATACACACTCAGACGAATAGGAAGGACACTCTGCTTCCTCTCCACGATATTTTTAGTGTCTTTAAAGTCCAGCAGCTTGCTGGCACTTCTGAAACACAGACCTGTGAGTTTCAACTTTGGTTTACTCATAAGTACTTTTATTTTTTTACAACACAATGAGCTTGTTAGTATGTTTTAAAAGGTAAGACTTATTTGTTATTGTGTATTTTTCCCCCCCTAACATTTATGTCAGTTTTTGTAAATCATAACATTAAACTACAATGTGATTATTTTGAGTGCTGTTCGTCCAGACCACAAATATGCATTCAAAAAGAATGACTTTGCTAGGGTGTTGAAAACAAATCCCAAATATGGACCACACAGCTGCAAATATTTTGTGTGCCCTCTTTCCTCACAATGTTTACAACATGTAAAAGGAGAACAGTCCTGCTAGTAGTGCTTTTCTTCTGTTGTCTTAGTTACGGGAAAAATATCTGGTTTCATCCTGTCTTGAGTTTATGTGAAATTAAAGGGAAAATATAGCTGATGATGTGCATCTGCCACATTGCGTTTAATTCCTTGTTTAATTAATGTAGACATTGTAAACAATATAATATAGCTTTGTTCATTGTGTTATACTTTTGCATGTGAAAAACAAGTTTCACTGGAGTCTTTACTATCCTAATAAAAGCTAAGTACACCATATTATTCAGGATTCTGTAGAAGCTCCTTTAGAAGCAGTAACTTGAATTATTTTAAGTTTTAGGAACTGAAAAAGCTTCTTGGATGAGAGGTGAAAGGTCTTCAAGAAACTTCAAGAAGTCCAGTCACCTTCCTTTCCCAGCTCCTTAAATAACTTAAAGTAATCATTTTCTTTCTCTCACATAGTTGTGGAGGAATTTTTGCCAACTATTACTTTACGTTTAGGTTGCAAACAGCTCCTTTAAGATTCTGCCAAAGTATTTTCCTTTGAAGTCTGTTTGGTGATCTTGTGTATTTGAGATCATTATCTGTCTGCACAACCCAGTTTTGGCTGTCAGACAGATGGCCTCACATTTGACTGTGGAAAATTTAGTATAAAGATCAGTTCATGATCAGTGCAATGACTGTGAGGTGTCCAGATCCTGTGGATACAAACAAGCTATTTATGCTACTATGCTGTGTTTGATTTTTGGCAAAAGTGGTACTGTGCATTATGGACAAACATCTCATTTGACTTTTGTCCTCTCTGTCCAAAGGACATTGTTACAGAGGTTTTGTGGTTTTTTCTAATGCAACTTTGTGAAACTAGCTGTGCGGCCATGTTTTTCTTTCTTTTTGTTTGTTTGTTTTATTTAGAGAAAGGAGAGGTTTTGTCTAAGTGTGCTGTCATGAACTTTAACATTTAATATGCTAACTGGGGCCTGAAGAGTCTGAGATGTAGCTTTTAGGGTTTTGTTTCTCTGAAAATTGCATTGTCTGACCTTGGGGTGAATTTGCTGGGACATCCACTCATGGGAAGATTGCGACATGGTGTTGATGCACACATGAAGGCTCCAGACTAGCAATTTTGCGATCTACAAGGTCCCGATTTCTGCTTTTATAGAGGTCCTGAAAGGTGCTGATCAGTCAAGTCTATTTGATCATCAGCACCTGGCTGCTGCTTTACCTCTTAATTCCTATAGAAGCAGTAAGGGTGGACTTAGGGGTGGACAGTAAGGGTAGTTCAGAGCACTACTGCGCTACCATGTAGCTTTACAGAGCAACTAGCAGATCTCTAGATATTTAAGAGTATTTTGAAACAGTGTGGATCTTATTTCTGGCTGGGTGGAATTAGTGTGTTTGAATTATTATTGGGAATCTGTTTCATTACTGAGATGTGCTCTATAATACTAAGAACTGCAAGTCACGAAAAGAAAAATAATTCACAGGGAAGGAGAGTTTTTGTTTCAGCATATTTGAATTAAGAGTTGTGTTTGTGTAATTAACCTGTTCCATTAAAATATGCTGTAGCTACTTGTACCACACCCAGTCTGCAGAGAGGATGTCAGGCTGTTCCACCTCTGGAGCTTTTGCAACATCATACTATTAAAGTGTAACATTTTTTTCCCCCAGTGTCAAAGTATGTGTGGGGACAGCTGCATAAACTCATTTGTACTGTATGTTTCCTGAAGGCTATTTTCAGAGCCCGAATCAGACGGGGTTTCACAGTCGTGTGTGTGTGTGTGTGTGTGTGTGTGTGTGTGTGACTAATGAAGGAGGGCTTCAAAAGGAGGAGCGACATCTGTTGTATTTTTGGGGATTTCCTGGAAATTTCATATATTGAACTGCCTTTCCTCTAGCTGGCCTTTCAGCTTGGGCACTACAAATTTTATTAGACACGTGTAATCTGTTATTTGTACTAAACGTGACAACCCGCCACTTCTCCCTTCAAACTGTACAGCTCAGTCAGGCACCCACAGTGCAGAGCGTGAGTACAATGCCCCTTCTTTGGTCCAATAAAAGTTGAGTAAAGTTTATTCAAAAGTGGTCGTATCCTGTTTAGAAAAGAGAGATGAAGGTAAAAAAAAAAAAAAAAATTACTTTATG
>VUQG01017811.1:1773-15474 GCA_015106755.1 Etia nguti
GAGAGAGGAGAGGTGGGGGGGGGGGGGGGGGTGGTTCTGGTAATTTTGAGAGTCATAACTAGGAGATAAAGCCTTCCTTTAGTGCAGTGGTTCCCACAGTGGGGGGCGCAGAGCCATTGCAGGGGGGGCACAGTATGAAAAAAAGAAAAAGAAAAAAAAGAAAGAATGCTTGGACACTGCTAGCATAATGGACAGGTTTTTTGACAGGGCTCCCACACAAACGCAAAGCAGAGGTTGAAGCATCGTCATATATGCGTCCAAACCAACGTCCTTCCAAGCCAAAGACTAGAAAATATGATGAAGCATATCTTGCCTTTGGCTTCACCTCCACAACACCTATGTATCCCCGACAGAATTGGTTTCCCCTGCGTCGGGAGCACACGCTGGGCTCTCCAAATCACGGACAAACAGTATCTCACATTCTTGATTTTTAGTTCACAAACACTTCTTATAACGACTAACTCCTCCTGAAACTTTGGAGGTTTTAGCTCTTTAAACAGTAAAGTTACAGGAGGATAAAAATAATTATCAGGCAAAATGTCCTTCGTTTGTTAAAATAATCCCGTCCGATACCATGTGAGAACAATAAATATATAATTTTCTGTTGTAACCCTCAAACTGAATGGTAATGTAACGACACTCATTTTTCACTTTTTCACAAAACTAAAACATCACTACTTCCACGTCTAATTGTCTGTAATGGTGACCAATTAACACCAGCCCTTCTTCTTTGCAACTACAAAAGGGCTGAAAGTTTTAGTCTCAGTTTTAGAATTGCAACTCATCTAATTGGCATTGAATATTCTGTTACACGCACTCATCCTTTTTAGACATGCAGATGTGGAAACTTTATTAGCCTCAAGAATCCGTTGTTACAATTGTACTGGGGACTTAAACAAGTTTACATAATAGTTTTGTGAGGTTTTGTTCTTTTGGCTGATGCATAATTTGTGCAATTTGATTTGTAATGAGCCAGTGTCATTCAAAATATAGTAACAGATATTTCCCTCATATTTAGGCCAGCCATTGTAAAAGGGTTAGCATTTTACCCAAATGCACACTAATACACTGAAATTGCAGTTTTGATCAAATAATAAATCTCCACAACTGGATTTAAACTACTCGAATTTGGCTTGCTTTGCTTTCAACAGAACTTCCTCATACTGTAACAAACAAACTGTTTTACTCCTTGGACCCTTGAACAAGAGTGTAAAAACGGGAAGGATCATGAAAGCCAGCAAGTCGCTACAGAAATCACACCACAAAATCTTGAAACTGTGAGGAAAAGAGGCAAGGACAAATTCTCTTGAATGCGTCCTTGACTTTAGATTTGAAAGTGAGTTCACCATCACCTTGTATTGTAGAATACCTGCTGCTGCTGTAGATCAGTCCAATATGAGCTAGAGCAGGACAGGATGAAGTGAGATGAAAAAGCAAGATAATTTAAGTTCAAGATGAACACTCACTTTATAATAATAGGCACCCAATTCACTTTTTGTAACAATGATTACATCATATTTGATACCCAACCAATTTTGCTATAAATGTTTGTCCCCATATTATAATATTACTTAATAAAGACACCTCTTGTTGGTTGAACCTTCAACATAAGCGACTCCATCTACTGACTGATGTAGGCTCTGGTATGAAAATGAATGGGATACACGTGAGCGTAACACGTTAGCTCTTTTTCTTTTTCATGCCAGGAGGGAACACATTACAATCCAACTGCCATGGTGATCTCGGATATATTTTAAAACTGAAAAACCTTTCAGATTAGTTTTTCTTGTTGGACATAACTTGCTTCATGCCATGTGTCCTGGATTCTTAACATTAGGGCAGGAAATGATATTTAAAATTTCACCCCAAATTAAGCCTGCATTGCCAAAATGCTGCACACGGCCTTAAAAATCTAATTAATCACATGCCTCTGGTATACATTTACCCAGGGGTCATGTGTTGAAACTTTAAGTAGACTGTGTTTAAATAGCTCAATGTGTTTGTAAATTTAAGGACAATAAGTACCGCCTCATATCTCTAAAATATGTTGAGTAATTGCAGCCATTCTCAACAGCAAACATCAGGATTTTGCGCAAGAGATCAACACTCTCATGATGTTGCTTTTCTACCTGTGTGGTATTGCTGCGATAAACATTGCTGTTAGCAAAGTATTTATACCCCAAGCAGATACGTAAATGGCATTTTTCTACAAGGTGAGGACCTTACTGCAATGTTCAGTTGCAGCATCATCACACACATACAAGAGCAGCTCCATGTTAAAGTTGCAATCCTTCTTTAGTTGTCATCAAAAACCCTCTTCTGAGTTGTATACCTAGCCTTGGAAAAAATTATGTAGTCTGGTAAAAATCATCGAATCCATATAACCACAACAGCCGTTCATAATCCAACGTATCAAGATTGAGAAAAGGGGAAACACTGGGGTGGTCATATGGTCAAGATTTCTTCTGAATAATGCTGTTCTGCCTCAATATACTACCATAGAATGAAATATCAAAAAATATAAGGATTGTACCTTTAAGTGTTTCCACTGATAAGACTTATTAGAGGGATATTTCCAGGTTCCACACACTGCAGCACCCACATGACACATGGAACAAGAATCCGGTTAATAATAACAGCATTGTTAGACATGAACAAGAAAACTGATTTTAGTAGTAACATCAGGAAATGACAGACAAATTATACAACAATGGACATGTGAATATATTATCAATAATATCAATTATCTTGTTCCACATAAACAACATTTGAACCGATATGTAGTAGTTTTACCCATCAGCTACACACAGCATTATTGTGATGCTTGTCAGTGAAGTAAAGAATCAAATTCTCCTAACATCACATGCATTAGCAGTAGTTCACATTACTAGCCTGACATAGCAAACTGGACTTCACAAAGTCATATGAGTACATGGAGTTGCATGTGATCGCTGGAGAAATGGTTACTTTATTCAGTGATTTGCACTCACATTGCTTCATCAGTTGGGAAATCAAACCAATGTTACATAACCTGCTGATTGTTTAGTATGGGCGGAAGTCAAACACTTGATTAACTGATCCTTTTCTCCCCATGCTTTTTTTAAAAGTAGCTTCAGTTCAGTTTTACTGCTTATGTGTGTGTTGTAATTAGATTAATGCAATCTATTTACATGTAATCCAATTATCTCCCATTACCACCTGCCCTGTGCTCACCAGTAGAGATAGTAGAAGAAGGACAGGACGAAGAAGGACAGCTTGCACCAGGCCTCCTTCAGGCAGAACTTGAGTGTGTCGCCATTCATCACGGACGCTGGGTCATACAGCAGCTCCTTAGTGTCCGTTGGGGAATGGAAGTACCTACCACAGAGGGCAAAGACCACACCACGGGTAGTTGACCCGTTCCAGACCATGTGGGAAGGGGTGAGACATGTGGGAGAGATGATGGGTGGAAGTGGAGAAGAAGACAGCATGGAAAAAGATGGCATGATGAGTTTTGAGGTACGCCATCATGCAGAAGACGTGGGTGAAATTGCAGTTGAATATGTTGATGGAAACAAATCTTTTGATAAGCCTGTCCCCTTCACAGTGATTGCTCATGGTTTAACAACTATTTCTAGCTATGAAAAACCTGTCAAGCTTTTGGACTTTATTTGCCCTATTAGCAACAAATGATGCATTCTAGCTTGCTCACAATCTTTAAAAATCAAGGTGTTTATCAATAGGTAACTAAAAGATTAGAAACTAGTCCAGCATCATGGGCCAAAATTATTTACTGGTCACTTTTTTTCTCTTTTGAATACTGGAGTTAAATAACAACATCCTCAAAGTAAAATTTATCTAAAAATGAGTTTATACAGCTAGCATCCAAATTTATTTGAAGAAAACATTAAGACAATTTTAATAAATGTGCAAATTATCTAATGAGGAACTCAAAACCCCTACTGCTTCAAAATTCACGTATTGTGCGATTTGGTAATTTTTTACATCTCCTTAGAGTGAGCCTTTTCCTGTGCGTTTCATACAGAAATAAAAGATGATTTTAATAGATATGGCAGACCTGGTACATCATACTCTAGCTCCTAATAATTCAATAAAGAATTCAATAAAGAATGCTAACAAGTGTTAATGCTAATAAGCTAGCTAAAAAACAATGATCTGCTATGACGCAATAGTTAACAAAATTGACAGAAGCTTAAACGGATGTTCCTAATCACTCTACGCTGGGAAGAAATCAAGGGCAGATATTGTTTTAAAAATAACAGATAGTATAATAGTGTTACATTCTTACATATTATTGCAGGAAACCAGACGCGGTGCTGTGCTAGCTGTGAAAGGGAGGCGAGGTTTAGCAACTAGTCGACTCTGGAAATATCCCAGGAAATTTGACTTATCTTGCAGGGAATTCAAATTTTCAACAAGATGAGCAAAATATGACATCATATTTGAATAGATATTCAAATATATTTTCACCCAGGTCTGTTATGTACTTCTTAAAGTATCAGGGCTGGGGTTTTTCAATTTAGTCAGCTCATTAAGCTAACAACAAATTCAACAGCAGTAGATTAAATATTTAAACTTTATTATGAATTTCAACTAATTGTTCCTTTCTTCAACTGACACCTACTGACTGATTCACAAATTAAAGAGCAAATCCACCCCACCATCTACATGTCCCAATGCTGTGCTTTTAACATAATCAATATTTGTGAACACTAACAGCTCTCTTCCTTAAAGCTGTGTAAAAAGAAGATGTGCAGTGTAACCAGAACACAAAACTTAGTGTGATAGGGGAATTGTAAGATGTTTCCTGGAGCTTTTACATTCCAGTGAGAGCTACTTCAGGAGGGCTGTTCCAATTATGACATGGAAAATATGCCATACAGGAAATGAGACATTTAAGAGAGAGCTATTACTGCTGCACATTGTCGATGGGGTAATTTGCCCTTAACAGACCCCAGAACTGATATAAATGAACAGCAATCTGTAACATGGAGTGCTGTGTAACAATGCAATAGACCAGTTGCAATAAAATAGTTGGCTTCAGGTTATTTTTCTGTCTCCTGCTGTGTTTTGCAGGATTTAATGGGAAAGTCCAACCAGGAAGCTGCCATTATTATGCAACTGGTATCTCTGCTTCGAACCAAGGCTAACAGATGGCTTATGTTAGTACTTTATGGCAATCCATGTATATTGGTCATTTACAATTAGGAAATTGTTGTACCTTTAGGTGTCAAAAATGAATGACATTGTAAATTCACATATTTACATATGTTTGCTGATATGTTATGCATATATGAAATATTCAACAATGCATTTCAAAATGAGCACCACACAAGGGTTCAGTAATGAGTCACTGTACATGTCCCAACTATACATTACTGAGGATGAGGTGAACACGTCTGGGTAATCATTAAGAATCTAATGAATATCTAATTTACATACTAAAAATATAATTAATAATTGAATAATAAATGGAAGTCCCTCGAGTAAAGGTGACAGATGAGACATCAAAACATTTGAGACACACTTCTTCCTTTATGCTAGACATAAAGATGTTTGGTGTTAATAATTTTATTCACACACAACAAAAAGTACTCTCTCTCTCTCACTCACTCTCACACACAGACACACTCTTTGGGAATGATTCAGCTGGCAAGCAAAGAATTTTAACAGCAACACTACAGTGGCCAGGCTGTCTTGGAATTCCCTCTACAAACCCCTACATTGATATTATTGCATACTAAACTAGTTTTTAAATAATCAAGAAAATGTCCCTCACGAAAGGACAAGTTGTCAGTTACATCACTGCAGGCTGTATGTAATTATGGTTGCTCTACCGAGGCCTTAATGTTCCTTGTAGCATAATATGTAGATCTACCTTTGTACTGTGACTTTAACATCCAAAGGAGAATTTGAAAACTAGACAGGCAGTCCTACAGATTATTTTAACTAAGTTACAAGAATTCTAATTCTAATCTGAAGATTATTTTTACAAAATTAAACCTTCTCCAGTTACTTCTTTATTCTCTACAGACCTACGGACTACTCAATCTAGGATCCTAGCTAAATACTTTATGTTTTCTGGGGGTTAAGTTGCAAATGTTGAAAATGAGTAATTCTCCTACCACGTGACTAGATCCAAGATCCAAGATTTTGTTTAATTTAGATAGCCTAATTAGGTTTTTTGAGAATTTCAAAAGAAACTTTCCCTGACATGACAGCTAACCATGATATGGTTAACTGTTCCAAGCCATCTTTAAGCATCGGCAAATTGCTTACTATCAGCTGTTTTTATGAGAAATCTCATTACAGTAGTTATTAATACATTCACTCCCCCATCCACAGCCTGCTGTCCTCTCTGCATCCCTCACTCCTCTGAATCACCTTGTCAATATTAGATCTCTCACCCATCACTCACTCACTTTCTTTGTTCTACTTCCTGCCAATCCCTACTTCCTCTCCATCTTCCTTTCCTTGTCTACTCATCTTTCAGCTCACACATCAGTAGCTGGTGGGCATCTGCAAACTCTGCACTTAATGAGATAGCAAAATATTTTCTCTTCTTTCCTCCCCTCCTCTTCAGTAACTTCAACCAGCTGAGCACACAGGCTTAAACCAGTGATGTGCCAGCAGTCCATGTGTATCCCACCAACCAGTGGGAGGACCAGCAACAAAGATGACAACAGATAAAGAAGGAGCAGCAAAGGAAATGTGAAGATCTTTTAGACTCTGCACTTAAGAGTCAAAGAAAGATGAAAAGAAAGAAAGAAAGAAAGAAAAATGTACTTGCAACAAATATGGATTTACTTGGATATGGATTTACTTACACAAAACTGATGTCCTCAGAAATCTGGTCAGTTATGCTTAGGCAATATCATGGTATGATGGTATACCATGATTTTTAATTTCTGACTATTAAACTCTGTTCAGGTGTTGAAGTGAGGGTTTTGAAGTATTTTTCAAAAAGCAATATTTGACCATGGACTATAGAAAATATGAACATAGCAAGCATTATGTTATCCACTAATTTGTGAATTCCCATATTAGCCATCTCTAAAAATTTGTGACAGTCACTAGCTAATCAGCATACCTTAGTTTACCCTCCTTTCTGACACTCACAATTACCCTTAAAAAAATAATAATGCTGTATTATAAATGACTTAAACTAGCAACTGAGTTGATAAAATCATCAGTAGAGTGTTTAATGAGGTCCAAGAACAAGGGAGCACAGAGCTGTTTTTTTTGCCAGCCAAACCCCCCCCAAAAAACACATCATTAAAAACAATGCAGCATTAAAGAACTTCCACATTGCCTTTACTTATATCCATCTTTCATATAAAGTCTATTGCTGCAATGGTGTGCTACAAAAGCTACTGCCTTGACTTTATACTCAGCTCTCTGTTTGCCACGACATACGAGTACATCATCTCTATCACTGCAGACATGATCCCAATCCATCTGTCAATCTCTTACTCATGAATAAGGATCCCAGATACTTAAACTCCTCGACATGGGGCGGCAGTTTGGTCCTGGAACGTTTTCTGACTCAGGACAATGGTCTCGGACTTTAAGGTGCAAATTCTCATCCCAGCTGTGTCACATGAATCCCAGGCCAGAAATTGCCCCAGTGCAAGTTGGAGGTCATTGCTTGACTAAACCAACAAAACCACCTCATTGATAAAACACAGATATGACCACTGTGATTACTGAACTAGACTCCTTTCACTCATTTTCTGTGCTTAGAAATTCCATAAACAGAAATTATGAATAGAATTGGTGACAGGGGCAGTCCAACTTCCAGCAGTCCAACTTATTGCTGGCAATACAGCTATAGCTCTGGCCATGGTTGAACAGGGATAGGATAGCCTGTTGCCATATGTCTAATACCCCATACTCCTGAAGTACCTCCCTCAGGACACCATGGGGGACACAGTTAAATGGTGGTTGGGCAAACTCCCAAGGACCCTCAAATATCCTACACAGGATAAAGAACTGTTCCAGTGTTTAATGACCAGCATGCATTGTTCTTCCAGAATTGCTGGTTCAACTAACAGATGGACCCTCCTCAACTGTAGCCTAGCTTTTAGCTAGCCTACTTTTCCAGTCAAGCTATGAAGTATGATACACCTAAAGTTGGAATATAAGGGATTTAAAGTAAATAAAGTAAAAGAACTATATGTCAGTCATGTTGCACTGATGCACATATGGAGTTGAGGTTCAAGGTAGTTTTAACTGTGTGGTCAAGGCCTCATCTACCTGCTATCATCCCTTACTATAGTAATAAGAGGTAAGTTTACTTTTCATTTTTCTTGGATAAATGTATTCGTAATGTGAATTTGCATGGCATTTATTCAGCTCTGGTAGGATGAACTGGCACTCTGTACTGAGCTGTTAATAAGCAGTCAGGTTTCGAAACACCTCTACATGTATTTTTTAATATCCCTGATGTCCATTAAAGCAAAGTTATAGATGACATTCGTTTAGATAGGAGATTTAAAACTGCCCAAACGCTTTGCAAAGACAGCTGCAGAGTAGTACTTCGAGTACATCCAGACAGAAAAAAGGGTTCTAAAATTAAATCAGTAAACTATAAGACCTCTCCTTAAGCAGTGGTTGAAAATTGTGCATTAACATAAAAGAGGTTTATAGGATTAAGTAGCATTTTTATTTAATGTTGTACTGCCATTATTGAGATGCGCAATACATTTCTTTAAAATCACAATCAGTCGGTACAATTAGTTTACAGAGAAATGTTGCTCAAATAACAGAAAAAGTACATCTGTTGGTTACTGTTTCCATCTCAGGATTTATACATATATTGTGCTCTACTAAGTATTTATAACAGCAGGATAAGGGATTCACTCCCAATAGTGCTGAATAAAACATCAATGTTTGGCTACATATATTGTATATGTTAGGAGGACAATTCATTGCTTGAGTCTCTTGCTAACAGATTTTCTTATAAATAAAATAAAATATCTGAATCATAAGCCTCATATTTTAATCCAAATGTCTTTGGGTCAAAACAGCATTAGCCAATAAGATACCATCTGAAAAATCAGGGCAAAGTGTACACATTCACACAGATACACACGGGATGATGGATTGGATAGTTACCTCCACGTGTTGTAGAAGAGCAGGGGAACGTTGAGGCCCACAGTCAGCCACTCCTGAGCACATAGGAACATGATGCAGAACAACACATGGATGGAGTACTCTGGCAGCACCAGCTACAGGACAGAAAGAAATAGGAGAGACATCGATTGCTAAAGTTAAAGACCTTTTCAGCAGGCTTATATCTCCTTGTTGCATTACTTGGGACCATTGTTATCAAAATCAGATATTGGGTGAGTGGCATTAGCTTTAAGACAAGGACTGAGTGATAGGCCAGAACTATATTTAATTAAACACAATGGCAGATGGTGAGCAGATGCCACATTATCATTTTAATTCCCAACAGTGCAGGAAAACACTTCATCATTAGCATTTAAATCCTTAACCCAAGATATATTTACCCATTAAAAATCTGCTTATATGCAATTCAAATGGCCAAATGCGCCAATTCATAATATGGAGAGCTTTGCGTCATAATGGGTATTTCATATTGATGGCAGAGCCTCGTTGTTATTGTTATTGTCATAATAACTAGAGGGCCTGGCCCTGGGAAACAGGGACAACAATTAGTACCCCTGTAAGGGGAACTGTTCTAACCTCTTGAGCCACAGCCAACCCAAGAGTAAAAACTCCAAGAGTAGAAAAAACTTTCTGAAAAAGACCACTGAGAAAAGTTTGAAGCCTGAGTTTTGGCCTATAACAATACTTGTATATATACTGGCCTATTTTTCTTTAACTAAGGGCATTTCTATGCTTAAGGAACATTAATTTCATTTATAATGTAAAATGTAAAAATGATAATGCATTCAATTCCCTTTAACTTTCTTTAGATATATCTGGATAATCTACATCATCATAAGATGCAGGTTGTCTTTAATCACTGGAGATAAATATTGGCCTAATATATCACACTGATTCCTTTATTTAAAAACACAGCTCAGTAGAGCAGATATCAGCACTACTGAACCACTGAACTTAATGGAGATAAACTCTATCTCTGACTATTAAGAGATTTTTTCTCTTAATAGTCAGTTACAATTCCATATTGTAAACCGTATATGTGGTCTGAGGCCACTTCAACATTTACCCTTCACTGATTAGTCTGTGATTGTCTTTGATGTTTTATTTGTTTGTCATGTTCTTCCTACCGTATTTTTGCCCTTGTAGGTTTTAAAGAGATTGCCAAAATTAAATACATAGTGAAATTGTTAAATATTAAAACACATATAAATCTCCTTTTAAAAATTAACATGTCAAAGTATCTTTATTTATCCTTTGCTTCTTCTGGTTCAGTTACTTAAGTTACTTTAGGTCAAACTAAACAGATATATATTTGCCTGCCAAAGGAGTTGGTGTGCAACCAGCATGGCTAAAATTGCTTGTCATGCAAATCCCTGTGAACACCTGAATACCCAGTATTTTTGTCGACTGAAATCAGTGGCAGCTTTTTACCACTTTAGGAAATATAATTCACAAAGAAAGCCACTTCACTTTTCATGTATATTTAACAGCATACTGGGCGATGAATTATGGTGCCATTCAAAACCGCCTGGCCTTGAACATTGCTCGGTACACTGCCATAAAGAGGCAGTGTTCAGGATGCATTATTCAGATGGCTACACGTTTCCTAATAAAGGAGAAACACATTTCCATTGAATAGCTCTTTAAGTGCAGGAGACCAGAAAACTGCTGCTAAGACAAAACCTAAATATATCCATTCGAGTTCACACATTCAGCAGGGATGCTCCACACAATGCACAATGCACATGCCAATGCAGCATTCATGTAGTACATTGACGACAACACAGACACACACACACACCACACACACACACACACACACACACACACACACACACACACACACACACACACACTCCTCTCCCACCAGGGATAAAAACTTATTAAAATACAAAGAGTGACACTGAGCCGAACAGCAGCCCTCTTGTTCAAATCCTTAATTCATGTTGTTTGACAGCACAGATGATGGTATAAACACAATCCATCAGCGCACAAGCTGCACAGCACAGCTAAGTGCTCAAAATTTTTTTCCTGTTCTGAAAATTTTTTTACTCTCAATGTTTAAAAAGATTTTAATGTACCTAAAGGGCTTGTTTAATGGCATGACATTGGTCTTAAAATTGTAAAACGAGTAAACTAAGACGAACAGATTTATAAAATATATCAAGTGTAATTCTGAATACTCTCAAAGGCCCAATCCAATCCACAGACAAATAAGTGCAATCTGAACACACGTAAAGCTATTTTACAAATGTGGATATCAAAACCTGAATAAACAACAGTCATCTATGCACAAGTTCAATTTCACAAATCTGAGTATTTTTGCATTTAAATGTTTTTTTTGTGCGTACAAATGTGTAAAAATCTGGACAAACAGGAATTTGACCAAGAGGGGAGAACTACAGGTAACATCAGGAGGGCATTCTACATGCTGGAAGATTTGTTTGAGATCAAACTTAAAAAAGAGCTCTCTTTCTGGAGAAGGTTGGCTACTGAGTATAAAACTCAGATCTGCAGTTTTCTGCTGGGGGAATCCCAGTAGAAACCAGTCTGAAACGATAGTCTGAACAAGTCTTTTCTTTGGTCTGTTTGTTTTTCATTTCTTTTTCTTACTTGAATACCCTGTTGGCTGCTAAAGTGGCGACATCACACCTTCTTAAAAAACTCCACAAAAATTGTTCCACAACACACATTTAGTTGACCTTCTAATGTCTCCAGCTGATAAAACCAACCAGGCACTGCAGCAGCTGTTTACACTCTTATAAATGGGCATTCAGACAAACAAAAGAATTGAATCAAATGGTCTGATCACAAACTATTCAGTCAAGGTCAGCTGAGCAGCCAGCCATATTTGTATGAACAGCTGTTTAGGAATTTTTCATCCCAATAAACTAATAAATCCAAATTGGTGACCCCATAGTATAATGGTTTACACCTTTGCTTTACAAATAAAAGGTAGTTGGTTCAATTCCATCCAGAGACAGAAATCCCCTCTGGGCCAATGTCAGAAAGGGAAGCAGTGTGAACTCTGTGGAGCTGCCTGCTGTGATGGTAACTTCTGCTTCTTTACAATCATAAGTGCATAGAGCTTACTACTGAGATTGCCATCACTGCAACCACATACATGAATCTGTTACAGCTTTATAATTTATTTCATGGCTCAGAATGGAAACGCAAAAAAATAACAAAAAATGCAAATAGTGATAATTATTAAACCCATTATACAGTGTTGGCAACTCTGCTGTGATTCATTTGCATTCAGTGAAAGTGTTCACAATACAGAAAGTTGTTTGAATGTGAAAATACATGTACATATGTGTATAAACTACACACTGACTCATTAAAAGGGAGTTTTTCCTTCCCACTGTCGCCAAAGTGCTTGCTCACTCTCTGTATGTATTATTGTAGGGTCTACTTTACAATATGTTGTGATGTTGTGATTTGGCACTGTATAAATAAAACTGAACTGAATTGAAAAAAAGCAAGACTATTGCCAGCATTTTTGCATTCCCCATGCATCCAGACTGCTATTCAAGGGTTGAGTCTTGTTTAGAATTAGGGTTTAGATATAGAGTTGTGATGATTAACATTAGGGTAAGCTTGAGAACACATTATTCATCAGTTATTGGCTGTCTTCACAAGCAGATATAAAAAAAATGTGTGTGTTGGAGCATATGCAATCAAATTACATGCTAATGGGTATCAAACTATATCTTTCTGAAGCTCTGTGTGTGTCTGTGTATGTGTTGACTGAAAACCCATCTGGGACTGCCTGGCAGGAACTGGAGATCTGTTTCTCTAGCTGTGGAGCCCAGGGGCAACCCTTACACCCATCTGATCCATCGTTAATCAGTCTTCATATGGGGCTCTAGATTTTACCCCCATGTGAACACTTTGTAGAGCTTTCTCCACACCGAGCAGAGTACTCATGACATTTGTGCTATGACACTGAATCGATACATAAATGCATGAACATGTTTATTACTGTGACTAAAATATGACAGGCACAAGTTAAAGATGCAATATGTGACATTACCATAGGCAGGAAAATTCAGGGTGGGCCATTTATATGGATACACCGTAATAACATGGGAATGGTTGGTGATATTATAGTCCTGTTTGTGGCACATTAGTATATGTGAGGGGGCAAACTCCTCAAGATGGGTGGTGACCATGGTGGCCATTTAGAAGTCGGCCATCTTGGATACAACTTTTGTTTTTTCAATAGGAAGAGGGCCATGTGACACATCAAACTTATTGGTAATGTCACAAGAAAAACGATGGTGTGCTTGGTTTCAACGTAACTTTATTCTTTCATGAGTTATTTACAAGTTTCTGAGCACTTATAAAATGTTCAATGTGCTGCCCATTGTGTTGGATTGCCAATGCAACCCTCTTCTCCCACTCTTCACACACTGATAGCAACACCGCAGGAGAAATGCCAGCACAGGCATCCAGTATCCGTAGTTTCAGGTGCTGCACATCTCGTTTCTTCACACCATAGACAATTGCCTTCAGATGACCCCAAAGATAAAAGTCTAAGGGGGTCAGATCGGGAGACCTTGG
>VUQG01017812.1:7684-25677 GCA_015106755.1 Etia nguti
TTACGTTGTTGAGATATACAATGCTGTGCTTGAGAGTCACCATCTACCGGAACCAAATTCCTTGTATGTGTCTGTGCATATACATGGCCAATAAACACGATTCTGATTCTGATGACAAAGTTCCCAGATTTATCACTGTTTTTCACATTAAAGCAAAACTCACAAACACTTTTAGCCACTGACCTGGCTTCTTAAACTCATTGGGCACAATGCAGCAAAGTGGGGAGCAGTGCTTATCAGTTTGTTGAGTTGTTCCTGTTGTGCATAAGTAGTTAAAGGTAGCGTAAGACTATGAGCAATCTATGACATTTGCATTGTTCTTTTTTCTTGAGCTCTGCGCTTTGTATTGTCCTTAAGTCCTTTTTTACCCTCTGTTACTTTATGGTTATTGTACAGTAGCTGGAGATGTGTATGTGTTCCTGTGGCTGTGTGAGTTACTCTGTAGAAGTTGGAGACGGTCTGTTTCTTGGATCCTCTGGCAGTGTTCTCTTCTTTGAAGAGAAGGCCCAGCAAGGGCAGTGAGCACTTCTGGAAGAGTCCCACCACTGTCTCATTCAGGGGGTCTTTGTTCTTATCCAGCCACCTTGTTAAATTGTAGCCCACATATAAGAGGTACAAACAGCTTAAAGTCACACATTAGCACTGATTTTATTGACAGAAGCATTTTGAAATAACTTCTAATCAATGCTTTATTCTATCACATACAAATGTTTGGAGGCATTCGTGTATTTACCAGCCAGTAATCTCTTAGGAAGTACTTGCAGTGCCGACAGTGGGCATCAGTGGGCCCTGGCCCCTTTCTTTCCCGCTTTTGGCTTGAGGAAGCTGGAGAACTTCCCCAGGTGGTTTTCATACAGAACTGCTTTGAAAGTTGCATCTGTTGGTTTTTGAAACACACACTGCTCCTCTAAGATGGAGAAAATCCCAACAGGCTGGAGGGGGGGATAAAATACATTAAGGTGGAAATAATGCCCCGTGAGTGCACACAGCGTTTCTGAGAATATCTTTGCGTTACCCTGTCCAACAGGTCCAGGCCAAAGTCGAGAAAGACCCTCCTTCTTGTACTCTTCCTGCCGCTGCATCTTGGTGTCCTTATTAATGTGGGTCACCATCCACTTAAACATGCGGTCATAGGTGGCTTTTGCCAGAGCACCGATGGAGTACACACACTGATCTTGGTTCTGAGCTGAAAATTCAAGCTCAAATTGAGTGATCTTTAAAACGTGAATGAGTCCATCAGCACCTTTGTTAAGTAAGTAATTACAAGGACCTTTATTACTGAAGTGATCTCATACCTTTGGTCATGAACTCATTGCCAACCTTGACGCCGGTGTGTGTTATGCCCTTCTGCAACTCCCCTGGAGTTGATGGCCATGAGGTGGGCAACTTTGTCAGCCACTTTAGACGAGAGAGAGGACAAGGATCTAATTACACAGCTGAAAAATAGGTTGCTGCCAAGACTGTGATTAATGGAAGCAAAAAAAACCAATATGCAGTGGATGAAAAAATATTTGGTTGTATGTCAAAATGGAAGGACACGTTTTAGGAGAAGGAGAGAGCTAAAAAGAGAAGAACTAGGTTAGGCTTGACCTACCGCAGTTCTTTCTCAGTGGAGTCCACATCAGCCTGCTCCTCTCTGGGTTTCTGTTTGAGCTTCATGTTTCCAAAGTGCATTAGGCTTCCGGTCAGTTTGTACATGCTCATCTTCTCCTCAGGAGTGAAGCCCAGGACATCAAAGGCCTCCTGTGGACAGAGAGAGAGAGAACAGAGCATACAGGGAACAGTGGATCACCATAAAGCTATGCAAAAAGAGGCAACAGCACCATCAACAGGCCAATACGTTTGCATAACCAAATGTTATATACAAACTGAATGAAAGATAAAAGCTTTCAGTGTGAGAACATTAGTGAGCAGCAGCTCCTCCCCGTCGTCCATTTTGTCCACCACAGTGACTCCCTGACACACCCACACTGTTTAGGGTCTGGGATCAGCAGCAGCACCTCTGGAAAATAAACTATACATAATGATACTTTACCTTTTTTTGTTATAATGAAAAGAAACACCACAGTTACTACACTACAAGATTTTATAAAATATTGATTTCTTAAACTATGTCCTTTAGACTCAAAAAACAAACTTAAGTCAAGCTCGTCAGCACACCCAAATATGTTTAGCTGTACCAAAAAATAAAAATAAAAATGTTTATGGCCTGGTACAAAAAAAAACATCCTTCAATTAAAGCTTAACATTAGGGGTGTGGTCACTTTGATCGGCAGGTATATAACAACAAGGAGGCTAGCAACTAGCTGTCTGCAGTCCTTCGCCACAGATAAATCAGGCCACTAACTGGTGCTTTATTTGCCTTTTTGAGTTTTTTAATGCAATTACATGATAGTTAAATAAATGGGTCCATAGTGTAGTAAGGTTTATACATTTGCTTGGTTCAGTTTCAGTCAGCCACACAAGTCCACTTTGGGGTTCTGTTAGCGTTAGCATCAGGTGCAGGTAACCAAGACTAGTTGCTTTTTCGTAACTGATAAGTAAATACCCTGTTGACATTTGTCCTCCAGGTTTGGTGAATGAAACTCCAGGAGTTTTTCAGTCTTTTATAGGTAAAAGCTACAAACAGTGGTTTCGCCTTTTCATGAAGTTTTAGTGGTTTCATATATTAATACACATTCCTCGCTATTTGTCTTCACATTTAATTGTTCAATCCTGTATTGCTTTACTTTTAGTTTCAACCTTTAATCTACTGCTTCTGGTGGGTTTCACTATTTTTCTATATAGCTAACATAATTAACATTACTTCAACCACGTTACGTTATTGAGTCAGCAGTCTACTCACTTGCTGACTATTTTTCAATTACTAAAGTTACAACTTATTGAAGTAAATGCATTTAAAATTCATTTTTAATCTATTCCATTGAATTAGCTGAGCTACACCTCGAACTCTCCACATGCTAACTTACAGCTGCACTGGTATCTCCTAAAAGTCTTCATGTTGGGAATCAGTAATTCAGGTGACACTTTTTCAAAACTAGCACTCTAGAAAGCTTAAAAAACTGATCCTATTACAATAGATTGGGTGGCTCCACAGTGTAATGCTAACACATTTGACCCCTGGTTTGAGACCAAGAAGAGAAACAAATCAGAAGATAGTGTACTCTTTTTGCTGGTCTTACGCCTGCATAAATGTATGTTGTGTCACAAGGGCAACTGGTGCAAAATTTGTCAAATCAAACGTGGATACATTCACCATGGTGACCCCTTGGAAAATCAGAGGGTAGCCAAAAGAACATATCTCTGAGACCCAGAGATCTTCTGTCCTTCATGATATCCCAAAATGATTTAATGTACTGATATTTTCTTTTTTTTTCTGGTAAAATTCTTTTATTGTATATGTTATGTCACCTCACCGATCGCACTAACAGTGATCGTGCATGATGTGACAGAGGGCTGAATGAGGTGGAAAGCCTTTTACTTAGAATTGTGGAAGGTGAGTCAGACTTATTGCTGTCAGGGGATGGGGTGGAGGAGGGCCAGACATGGCAGGAAGGTGTGAGCTCAGAGGAGGACATACCAGCTTTTGAGGAGCCTGAGCAGGGACAAAAACATGACACCAGGAGTCCATTATAGATAAGAAGTGTTGCGTAAGCTAGGGTACTAGGGTCTGGATCGAGGATATCGGAGTCATGCTGTGAACATACACATGCTGAAAAATGCTTTCAGTTTTAAAGCTGCCT
The DNA here is from genome assembly GCA_015106755.1 of Etia nguti. Classification (NCBI taxonomy): domain Eukaryota; kingdom Metazoa; phylum Chordata; class Actinopteri; order Cichliformes; family Cichlidae; genus Etia; species Etia nguti. The sequence continues at coordinate 11,428 of VUQG01017812.1, forward strand.
TCAGATAGCAGCGCCTCCTTGTAGTTTTGTGTGCTGTGACTTTTTTTCCCCAAAAACCTTGTTGCCTATAACTGTTTGATGTAATCAAAGAGCCTCCAGTTTTGGTGGTTGTGGGCAACATTGTCCTACTTTTAATTTTTCATATTGTAAACTTTTTTTAAAAGCAATTTTACGAGGGTTGAAACAGAATTGATATGGAAAGGAGAGCTGGAGTTTAGTGTACCTTTGGTATATATATGATTAATTATAGAAATCAGCAAGGCAAATAGTTTAAGAAACCAAACTTTTATTTTATTGTGTGTGTGTGTGTTCCACTTCTACACATTGTAATGTGAAAAAACTTCAGAGCCCTAGCTTACACGATGCTTTTTATCTATAATGAGCGGCGAGCACCGTCACTTTGTCCCTGCTCAGGGTCCTTGAAAGCTGGTATGTCGTCCTCTGAGCTTTCACCTTCCTGCTCTAATGTCTGGCCCTCCTCCGCCTCATCCCCTGACAGCAATAAGTCTGACTCCCCTTCTACAGCTCTGACTAAAATCCTTTGTACCTCACTCAGTCCTCTGCCTTCTGAAGCACGGACATAGGTTGCAATGGGAGTTGGTATTTGCTTTATATTGTAAGGTAAAGACCCTACAATAACACAGAGAAAACATGAAAGGACACTACAAAGGACACCAAATAAAAGCTTTGTTTTGAAAGCATTATAATTTATGTATATTTCTGAAAACCGAAGTTGGGAATCACATATAGAAGAAACAATTCGATTTTTAGCAATGGAAACATAATATTTGCAAAAACTGTATCACTCAACCTCCCTTGCTGCTGTAAAATGTGGAAGCTGCAATGCCCGTCATTTTGAAACCTCCACAAATGTGGCATCACTAGAAAGCCCAGGATCTCCTCTTGTCAGTACAGCAGGAATTAATGATGATTGATGTAGAAGTCAGAGACTCATGTCTACTACAGAGGACAAGAATGAATTGCTGGATCTTAGCCTAATAGGATTAATAATCTCCTAAGAGTGGAACAGCATATATCCACACTTTGCTTTTAAAACCACTAGAAGTGTTTTAGTTTTTAAAAAGTTGAATTTTAAATTGTTATTTATTCATTTTATTGCATATTAGCATGCAGCATATGACAATATTAAAACATGTTTTCTTTTCCAGTCTGTCGCTTCACATTTACAGTCATTTTAATTCCATCCACTGCAGATTTAGCTGCTTTACCTATGAGCTCTGGCTTCCTTCCAGAGAGGAGCTGGTAGAATATGTGAATTCCTCTCTCGGCAGCCTGCTGGGAAATCACTCTTGATTTTTCGAGCAGATCTAGCACCAAGACAAACGCAATTCATAAGGGGCCATTTATCCAAATTATTTTCATTTCTCACTTGATGTTTTGTCACGGCATGACATCTTCATGTCACGGACGACGGCACATAAAAAGCAATGCGCGTTATTTTTAACAAGGCCCCCTGACACTGACAAGCCTGATCAGAAGTAATGAAAGAGTAACATCCACTCACAGGTCTCAATGTCAGCGCCAGCCGGCTTAGCTGTTGGGCCAAAGTGGATGCGGATGAACTTTCCCTGGAAGGAAAACAGACGCACAATTTTTCTATCTCATTTCATGCGAGACATTAATCATTTATCTGATTATTTAAAATCTGATCCCTGCAAAGTGCAAGGAGTTGTTGTTCCTGATGGCTTTACCAAATGCCTCCAACACTGGGTTGACCTGTATGATCTGGTCCTCCACGGAGCCCTGGAAGCAGTAACATTCAAATGCCCATTATTTGAGCCTTGGAGTCTGAGGCTTTGCTCCCAGAGGCTCCAACATTGGCAAAGTACTGGATAACCTTAGTGTTTTCAGTCTTGCCTGCACCAGATTCTCCACTGATAGGAAAGGACCAGAGATCAAAAGAACGGTGAGATTACACGGTGTACATGAGTTTGCAGGGAACTAAAACTCGGAAACAGGAAGACATGTGTTATCCTTACGTGATCAGCATAGACTGGTGCTCGCGCTCTGCGACGACAGGACATGAAAGGGGGCAGACAAACAAAGTGAGTGTCAGAGAGGACAGTAATTCCTGCTGATTTCCCTCTGAGCAAATCAGACGACTGGCGATGTTCTCCGTCAGCACTGTGAACAACACATATACAGCTGTCGGCTCTCCCCCGATGCCACATAATGGCCGCAGAGCCTTTTTCTACTCACCGAACAAATCATCACACGGCACACTGATTACACACCTCCAGCAACTGGCGTCTTAAAACACACAACTGTGTAACGACAGGCCACTTGCACGCTTCTGCTCTTTGCCAACTTTGCCTCCCTCTCACCCACCCCTCACTGGCCTATGGCTGATTAAAATGTCCTCTTTCCTTCGCTTGCCCCTGCATCTTTCTCCCAATTACTGAACAGAGATTTTTCACAGCAGCTGCTTTTTCCAAATAGCAGATAAACTCCGGTGTTACTAATTAAGGCTCTGAAACTAAAGAGACCAAAACCTTCATTAATGTGATTGGTAACATCTGTGTTTAAATATATAAAAAGAAGGAAAAAAAACAAGAGGCAATGCTCTCTGCTCACCGATCATCATGTCATGGTAGGCATTGTCAGAGATGGAGAAGAGGTGAGGAGGAACTTATTGCATTTGTATATCTGGGGCACTTTAGCTCCATAGATAGGAAGCCATTTATATGGATTGATTGTCACACAGAAGAGAAAAAAATAAATCTCACATTTTTTAGCATAATTTAACCCTGTAAAATCTCATGTATCATATCTGATACATGAGGTTTTTGTAGATCCTTGTGCTGACATAGTGGCTGTGTTGGTTTTCTGGAACGCTGGCTTCATTGAGGAACGTGAGATCAGCCATGTCACTGGCTGGGTAGAACTTAGGCGGGTTCATCTGCTGGACATCATCCTTCCTCACTTTCACTGTCTGGTAAAAGAAGATGATAACAATAAGAATGCCGTCCGTCATCTTTGATCCAGCAGGAGCGCTTGATGTCATATGGATTATTCATGGCATCCAGTCCCTACGAGGAACGGCATGGATTCCACATCGTCCCCGCACTCGCCTTTATACACACCAGGCATGCTTGCTGCCACCAACACACTCAACCTAGTGACCGATTAGCCCGCTCACCCACTGGCTTCAGCAGAGACAGACTGAGCAGTTTACAGAAAGCAGAAGCAGAGTTGTTAATTGGAGTGAGAGAAAGGACAGTAGATGCTGATCCAACAAGAGCTAGGGTTTGACTCAGGTACTCATCAGTGCAGGAGGTACAGGTAAGCTCAGGAGCACTATAGGTGTGTGCGACTGGGCTGCATGGTTATATATCAGGCTGCCTCCTTCCTGATATGGTCACGACTCTAAAACCAGCAGTAACCTCAAGGTCTCATCCCATGATTTGTGTGGGAGTCCAGGATTTGGGAATTCTTCAGTCTGCCTTGGTCCATTTAGGGTTTCCCTGGAAAGCCATCAAAACCATGTCCTTTTCTCAGCCCATTATTTTATTTATCTTTCCCAATCCCTCTTGATTTCCACCCCTCCAATTTCATTCCACCATGTCTCTGCTATTAAGCAGCTATTACTTTATCTGTGTGTGTGCCCTGTGTGATTTGGATGAGTAAGGCATCTTAAACTAAAACCACTGATGTGCCATTGGGTTATTTTTGTCTGTCAAATTCAAATAGATCTTTGTCCATCTTGATTATTTTGAAATACGTACAGCCAGATTAAATCCTTTATATTAAAAAAATGACTCCTTCAGTGTATTTTGGTGTGTAAGTAATTACATTTGGATTTTTTTCAGCTAGGATACAGTTAAATATAAAAGAGCCGATTTTTTTTCCCCGGGATGTGTAAATTCCAGGGTGTGAAGAAAAATTCCAGAGTATACCAAAAGTTGCTGCGCTGCTTTCCCAGAAGCTGAAATTTTCTGACATCACTGCTTTGTTCTCAGCGTGTAGCCTCAGTCATAACTTCCTCTGAGCTGAATTAGCCATTGCTCTGGTTTCCCAAAGGGGGCACTCACACAGCGTACTGACACAAAGACACAGAGAATGAGCCTCAGGGGGATAATGGTTTGACTTGGTTCCACATTCTTCATCATTTGCTTCAAAGCATTTCAATCATTTATTGTTTTTTTTACAGCTTTCTAAATTGTGTTTTTGTTATTGTTTAAAATGACTTTGAATCTTTCTCTTTTTTGGCATAAGAGATTCTGAGGAGCCTCTCTTTTACCATCCCCTTCTTCTCTTGGTGTAATTTCATCTTCTCCCTCTTCTTCTCATGTCTCAGCCTCTGATTTTTATCTCGTGTTTTGGCCACGCAGAACTATTCCCTAACTGCTCAGTTAAACAGAATGACTTCATCTTTGTTAACTGTGTGTCTGCTTGTCCCTGCGGTTTTACGGAGTCTGTCTCCATGATAGGAATGATTTTGTTGTGAGCACACTCAGCTGGTCTCAGGGGCTCCACAGCCCCTGAGACCAGCTGAATAAAAGATACACCCACATAATCATACTAACAGCTGTACACGATGGCTGGAGGGATAGACTGATTTGTGTGTGTGTGTCCCCAGCATGACTACAGCCACCTGTGGAGTGTTGACATAGTTAAAAAGACAAATACAAACATCATCTGGGAATTAGACAGATGTAGTTTAAAGGTGGAGGAAAAAATGGGGAAAGACATTAAAGACATAAAGAGGGGTGCTCTTATGAAGAAGAAGGTGGAAAGGTGTATGAATTATTGCTTCCACCTGTATCTCTCTCTGTTTTAAGGGTTTGGGGCCAATGGGCAGAATATGACAGACTTGAAACTGCAACATGTGTCTGGCCCCTGGGACGTGTGCGAGACATTTGTCTGCTTATATGGATTTTCTGTGGTGTGTAAACAGGCCGGTGAGAGGTACCATTGTTCCCAATGTTAATACTGCAGCCATGCAGCTAACTGTGCCGCCGCTAAAGAGCCAAATCCCAGCAGCTATAATCTCTGAGTGAAATATCTTAGGAACTAAGGATTATAATGAAATTTAAATATTGCTGGGGTGAACCACATTCAAGGTCTAACTTTAGAGGAAGACCGACATTTCCCGTTCCCACTATTCCTGACAATGGGTATATCAATCTGTTCTGGATGGGAGTGTTATGATGCCTGGAAGTTTGGTAGCGATCGGACTGGATTTCTTTTATTTATAGCAATTTCGTTCTTCATGGCGAAACACTGAATTTCGCTAATCCGCCGGGGTCACGTCGTTTGATGAAAACTCACAGTTTTCAGTGTAACCCAAGACCAACTCCTTTAGGCTTTCCTGGACAATTGTGAGGTTGCTTGGGCCACCTACCTCTATATTGTACCCCAAAGTGTAAAATATGACATTTCCTGTTCCCACTAGGTGGTGCTGTTGCCGATGTCAAATATGGCACATGAAATATCTTCAGGGGCGGAGCCTTAATATATGTGAGATGTTTGGTCCAGATTGCATACTGTATATGGGAATGAGAGCAAATTAGAATTTTGTGGCGACTTATCAAAATTCGCCATTGGGTCCGCGCTTTGTGTTTACATCTTTGTGTGGAATCCGTTTACATGCTCTCATTTGCTTTTTTAGCCGTTTGGTGGTTGCTGAAATAGTTTTGTAAGCTTTAACCCGAGACTCTGGTGTTTCTGGCAAATACATTTATATTTAAAAATCGATTCAGGATTTAATGAATCAATATCGCTTTATTCAAGCTAAAATTGATTTGAATCAGAAAATCGATTTTTTTTAAACCCACCCCTAGCAGTCAGTGTTGGGGCATCTTTTTGTTTGTGTTACTGCTCTAAAAATTCAAGTAGAAAGGATGTGTAGTTACAGTATTTCCACCACTGAGGTTCTTAAACGCATGCTACCGTAAATGCTTTGTGGTAGCCATAGCAACAGCCACAGCGACAGCCGCGAAAGGTCACCCTGTTACAAGTACAAACAATTAAAATCTATAATTAAATCCAAGACATGTTGTGAGTTTAACAGTCTGTCATTCAGTCTTTGGGACATTTGACAAAGACAAAGACAGCATTGTTGGCATGGAAGAGTGGATTGAGGGACTGTCTGTTTTTCTTCGGGGGACCTTGGATGAAAAAATTAAATGTAACTCTTCAATCTGACTTTTTTTGCTTAAGCTTACTCTCACACCTTCACACATGTAGCTTATCTACCTAAAAAAAACATCCTTCTGTTTGGCATGGCTCAGACTGCTTCAGTGTGTACGACTTGAATGGTGACAACACCATCTCTAGAGAGGAGATGCTTCATTTGCTGAAGGACAGGCTCATCAGATGGCCCAATGAGGAGGGCCCTGACGAAGGAATCAAAGACCTGGTGGAGATCATACTGAAGAAGATGGTGAGCTGTTTGCTGCACAGATATAACTGTTTGCACATGGTTTTCCAAAAAATAAAACTATTAAAAAAATTCTCAGGTCTGTAAATAGTTTACCAGCTCTGCCAATGGTGCTTCCTCCCACAGGACTATGATCGTGATGGCAAAGTGTCTTTTGAAGATTTTGAAAAGGCTGTGAAAGATGAGAACCTATTGCTGGAATCTTTTGGACGCTGCCTTCCTGACTTTCAGGGTAATCTGTAATGAGAAGTTGCTAAGTTCTTTAAATTTCCCGGTGAGAAATTCCCAATCTTACAGTCTGATTTTCTTATTTTTTCAGAAAATCGTGATGTTTGAGGGACGCGTATTTCAGGAACAAATGGAACAATAAAGAAATCACATAACTGCATTCCCAGCTTAAACATCTTTAATATTAACCTCAATAGCGGCAGCGTTGTGATGTAAAATTTGTTAAATTAAAAAAAATCAGCCTCCTCTATCAAATCCGACGGGGTGGTTTGACGTCTGGACTCGATGTCACCTAAGAGAGAGACGAGGAAACTGGTTTAACTGCAAAAACTGATTTAGATCATAGTGAAAACATTATTTTGTCCTCAATTGCTACCAAAACAATTAATCACATGTACCTGCTTCATTATGTTCCTGATCAGGCTCACAGTTGTGTTCAGTGACTCATCATCTATGTCCAGTTTGTATAGTTCTGGTAGTTTTGGCCCAATCAAAGGCTCATTATGACCAGAAACAGTAATGGAGGGCTCCTCAGCCTCTTCCATTTCGCGTTTTCGGTTCTCCCAGTGTGTGGTCCGAGGGCGAAATCTGACTGCAGCGGTCTGAGGTGCTGCTTGTCTGCTCGAGAAGGTCTATTTGCTCCTTGCCTTCTCGCTGCTCTAATGTGTCAGCACAGGTATTGTGTAAAGTCCCCATTTTATCCTCTGTTGGTAAAACCCCATGTTGACTTTTAGGTCCATGGTAATGATGTTCTTGGGGAGGTAATGGCAGAAGAGGAAAGCCTAAATAGCGGCTGATGTTTGAAGTCTCCCTTGTATTGTCATTTCCAGAGGTTTGTGTGTGAGGTTGTTGTCACCTCACAACCTTCTGATGAACTAGGCTCCTCTTGCATGTCCTCTTAACTTAGGTTTGCTTGGACTAAGGTGGAACTAAGTTGTTGTTCATTGGAGTGGTGGATTTTGTGAGGCAAAATCTAACCTATAGATATAAAATTATACCTCTCTTCTGACCGGCTCTGATGATATAGCTCCTCCGGTCCTGCAGCCTGAGTCTGGTGTCCTCCACAGTCTCGTGTTGGGGACGTAGCACACATGCAGCACACCACCACAGAAACTTTTCTCATCCATGTGTCTCTTTGCTGAGCTGAAATGAAACCAAATTATTCAGAAGGTCCTTCAGACTTTGCCAGTTAGGCATAATGAACGGTTTCTGGAACTTTACAAGGTACACCTCTGTGAACTCCTCAGCAGGATACTCTTCCAGGGGCCTGTACTCCTCTACAGCTCCATGGAGGGGACACAGCTGAATCAACTAAGTTATAACCCCAATCGCTAGGACCCCTTGGACCATCAGGTAACGACTCTCTAAATTTGTGGTTTAAACCTGCAAATAATGCAACACTTGACTGCGTTACACTCATGCGAAAATGTTTGTGTGAAAACTGCAAATAGTGGTTATATTTATCGTCCATATCGTACATTTTAGAGTGGTGGCACATTTCTGTGGAGAAATATTGGACTGTTTAACCCTTCAGAAACTTTTGAATGTTTTCACAAAGTTTTGGGGATCATCAAGATGTGCGTTGTAGGATATGAGACAAGGCTTTATGTTCTTTGTGGTCAGCAGTGGTTTTCTCATTGGAACACTTCCATGGATGCCATTTATGCCCAGTCTCTTTCTTATTGTTTAATTATGAACTCTGACTAGGCCAGCCACTCCTGGTAAGGTTCACCACTGTTACAAGTTCTTTTCCAGTTGTGATTAATGGCTCTCACTGTGGTTCACTGGAGTCCATAAAATCCGGAAGGGAGCTTTGGCTTTTCTTCCTTCCCTATATTTTCATCGAGAAATGCACACTCTCTGCTGTTCGTGATGTTTGTAAACCTCTGGGACCCTCCAGGACCCAGAACTGTTGTTGACAGGAGCCGCCATGTTTGTGGAAATGAACTTTTCAACTGACGCAGTTCATAATAAAGGTTTACTTTCGTGTTGAATAGGATTCATTCAAAGCATGTCCTAGTTGAATATCTTATTCTGAAATACGTTCAACCGAATATCGGCTACTTTGGTCTGGCCGGCCACACACAGACCACATCGATCGACTATGAGTTTGTCACACACTTGATGTTAGCGGTACAGCTTGCTTGACGTTTTGAACGCGAAAAAGAAAACTGTGAAAATTATGTTAAGCAATCAGGGCATTCAACCCATCACTGTCACTTTTAAAAATTAAAAATAAATGCTTTTTACACCTCCCCTTGAAGCTAATATCGCAGCTTTCCCTGAACAAGGTAAGATAGCCTAGCTAACAGACCACCTACCAGTATCGTTTCGGCAAAATTATTGAGTTTTGTTGAGTTAAACGATTTTAGCTAAAATTTTGGCCCGTTCTGTGTGTTGTTCTATTGCAAAATGAATGCTGCTGTAAATTAAATGGGCCAGGTGTGTAGTTGACACTGACCAAAATGAAGCTGATCCGATCAAATCCCTAGGAGGAGTTCGCAAAAGTACAACGCCTGGAAATGGCAAAATCAGCGCCAAAATCCCACATTCAATTCAAAATGGCGGACTTCCTGTTGGGTTTGCGTCGATGGGCCCACTGACTTTTTTGTTCGTCTTGGCATGTTACACATGTATGCCAAATTTCATTCACGTAGCTCAAACTATGTGTTCTTAGGACTTTATTTAACAACGCATAGGTGGCGCTCTAGAGCCATTTTGCACCGCCCATATGTGAAACTATTAAAATACATATTTTTTTACCAGACCTGACACGTGTGCAAAATTTCATGAGTTTTTGAGCAAAAGGCCACTTGTTTTGTCTGAATAATAATAAACGGAGCAGTTCCAATAGGGCCTTGGCACTTTTAGTGCTCGGGCCCTAATTACTGAAATAAAAACCAAAACAGAATGTCTAAAGACTTACTTGAAAGAATCTGATCACCACGGGCACGCCCACGCTTCCCGGAGCGAGCACGTACTGTACAGACACTGAGAACAATACGTCAGTACGTGCTCGAGCCTGCCCGAAAATGTTCTCCCGTGTTGTCGGATTTCGAAGGAGCGCAAGACTTTGCGGTGAAATAATACATTTTTATCCGTGAGGAAACCAAAAGCAAACCGCATGTGTGGGAACTGAAGTTATTCGCAGTTCCATTACTTGGTGAAACTGTGATTTTGGCTGGCTCGAACGGGAAGTTTGTGTGATCGTTTTTCCCGGAGTGATGTCGAATCCTGGGAGTCGGAGGAACGGGTCCAGCATCAAAATCCGACTGACAGGTAAAAGCGAGAGCGAAAGAAAGAGCTTACGGTGCACGTTTAAACCGGAACTCAGTGTTTGCTCGGTAACGTGTTGGTTTTAGCAAACCTAACGAGACGACGCGGAGTGTCTTTTAGCCTCTCGAGTCTCCTGTTCGCCCAAACATCCGGTTTTTGTGTGGCAAACACCAGCCGAGTGCTAGCTCGTTAGCTTAGATGCTAAGTAAATTACCGAGAGGACAGCCAAGGAGCTGTTCACTGTCCTGTGAGTTTTGCAGCTGAGACAGGCGACTAGTCCGCTGGTCGTGGTAAATGCCGACGCTTGAAAGCCACGTTCAGAAACTTTATCAACCACTAACAGACGCTTCTTAGCCTGCTAGCTAGTAGTAACATTGTGGTTAATGTTGACCGCTAGCGCTTGCTAGCTACACCCTTTTTTTAGGGGTGCTGACCACCAGCCGAAACCTCCGCTTCAGCCGAATGCGGCGAGCTCTGTAACGCAGGGGAGAGAGCAAATGTCGAGCGGCAGCCTGTATGAAAATTGATCTCTCGCTACATCTGACCTCCTAGTCCGGATTACCAATGAGTATCGATTAGCATTTCGCTGCTGTGTCAGCTGTAGCTGCACAAATGTCGGACTCGTTGAACTTATCCCCACTGAAGGAAGTGCAGCATGTTTGTTCTTCAGGGGTCATTTATTCAACCGAATTGAAATATTTTTTTATTTTTCAGTTTGTGGGTCGGAGTCTGCCCTGTAGGTCATATAGGAGTTTCCTCCTCCGCTCCACATACAGTCACAGCTGGAACAAAGGTTCCTACTGTTGATAATGTAACCCCACTGGGCATCCAGGGGCCTCTATTCAAATGGAAATGACCCATCTGAGCCGCTGAGCAGACGCCTTGTCCCCCTGAGTCAAAACTGAGCAATAACACACACTAAAATTTGCTTTCCGTCAGACTAAATATTTCTTTGTGTGGTTTTCATGGAGCATTGCAGCAGAGTACTGCAAAGGTATGATTGTGATGGATGTCTTTTAAAGCAAATGCCTGTCACCACTGATGAGGTGAAGTTCTGTCTGAAAACATGCTGTTTACTTACTGACTCTTCCTCTCAGAGTGGATTTCAAGGAGGAAGGATGGGAATCAGGCTAACAGATCTGGCACACTTCGTCACTTATCCCACTGTTTATACATTTCAGTTTGAGGTTATCTGCACTTGGCGTTATCACCGAGTCTCACTTAGCCACGTAGAGCTGCAAAAGAACAGTTCACCACTCCTTTTGTTTGAAGTAATAACAAAGGACTGATGTCACTCTTGACATTCAAGAGTGACATCAGTGATCAAAATAGATTATGTCATTGTATCTGCTGTAAGCAGGTATTTTATATACTGTTAAGATTGGTAGATTAACTGATAACAAATCATTTTAGTCAGAATCAGTTAAAACACTGCAGTCATCCGGGATTTTAATATGGTAAAGTTTACTGTAAGCGACTCCAGTAAAATAAGCTCTACAAGAAGTATGTTATTGTAAAGTGTTTCATCAGATGAGTTAAGACGAAAGCAAGCAGAGAAGGTATGTGTGTGTATACTAGCCAACAATTTTCCAACTCGGATGCAACCAGAGGTTATTGCCCCTGACTGTGCCCCGCCTCCACAGGTATGAGTGGAATTCTAATTGGGTAAGGAATGTGCAGTGAGCCAATGGGAGTGCAATGCTGCCAGGCTGGCCAGCTCTGTTTAGTCTGCCAGAAAGAGTTGGTTGTTCCCCCCCCCCCAACATCAGTATATCTGAAAAGCGCGTGTGTGTGTGTGTGTGTGCGGGCGCAGTAGGGACATAAGCATGTTTGACACTGGCTCAGATCTGAGAGACTTTGTTGTGTTTACGAGTGATTGTTGTGTCTTCCAGTCTCCGTTATCTTTTTCTTAAGCTTAAGTATTGCTTTGAATAACATGGAAGAACAAAGGAAGTCAAATACTTAATGAAAAAGAAAATATATATTTTTAACTATTTTGAAACTTGTGTAATGGGGTATAGACATTAGTTTAGGGTTATATATATAACCAAATTATTTATGTTGTACAGAGTGTTAAATATTTTGAAAAAAGCACAAAATGTTCGGTCATACGCTTATTTTGTGAGTTGTGATACCAAAAACTTGCAACTGTCGTAATATTAAAAAAACAAATAAAAATAACTAGCCGTAGTGTATCTCTGATTTTTGAGGGTGTGAAACATAATATTTGAATGCAAAAATATAGTCAAGGCAAGATGCAGAACATAAGTAGGTCAAAAATAGGGGGGAAAGGGTGTTTTTGTTTGTAAGTGAATGGCGTTTTATTGTGGAAAATGCCATGAAAGGAATTAAAGAATCAGTCATTCAGTAGGATAAAGTTGGTGGACGCAGCACGTGCCGCTCAGATTTTGGTGCCAGTCAGTCGGATTGAGCGCTTAACTTGCCCGAGCTGCAATACAGGGCAGCGTCAGGACAAGAGGTGACTTGAGGGAAGGGGTGAAGGAGCTGAAAAGAGGAGGACAGAGGTGTGATGAAATGAGGAACAATCAAAGAAGGAAAAAAAAGCAGTGAAATAAAAATGAGAGTGAAAAGGTGTTTGTGTGATGGATACAACAGAGGAGAGAAGGGGGGAAGTCAGATTCATGCTTACTTAGGAAGCAGCATAAGCACTTCTAATCCCTTCACTTGCTAAGCTTGCAGTATGTGCAGAAACACATTTACAGAAAAGCATGCAAAACAGGAAGTAGAAACATGGATGAAGAGGTTAAAGAGGCTCAATGTCCACTTGTTCTTCATTACAGAACCATTGTCTGGGTGTTTGTGCAAGCCCTGCTGTTGTCCTGAGTCTGTGTACTGCAGGCTACTTGTTATTAAGTAGGTGTGATATTTGCTCACATGTCCACCAACCGCTGCTTTGTTTTTGTTGCCGAAAGAAGGTCATACAGGAAATGACATCATCAAGCTCACGAGTTGTTTTGCTTGTAAGACTGCGGGCGCTTGCCGAGACAAGAAAGTTTAGACCGCTCTGTAAGTTTGTCAGCATTCATCATGTTTTTTGACTCGAGCTGTGATCAGAGTGCAAAGAGATTGCAGCACCTTGGCTTCGTTACCGGAGCACTTGGCCATTAACGGTGATTTAGGAAGCTTTAATTAGGTGCTGCAGTTGTGCATTTCTGGTCATTATCTGAAGAATATCTGGTTTCAAAGAGGTAGAGCACGGTTGCAAACATCTGTAGGAGATGGTTGATTGTCTTAAAAGGGTGATGTGATTTTTAAGTTCCTTATGTAGACTGACTGGTGCAGAAGAGGCTCACTTTTTCTTCACCTCTCTCAAACTGTTTCTGCTTGTTCCCTCAAGATTGGATGAATAGAACCCCCGCCATCACTATCCCACTGACTGTCTATCTTTTTCATCCTTTCTTTTTATTAAACAGAAATGCAGTAAATGCAAATAAAAAGAAAGGGAAATGACACTGGAGAAAGAAACTGAGAACCAGCTGAGCTGTTAGGCTGTAAGCTCTGTGTGTTTTTTACCAGCCATGACCTTCGCAGAATGAGGAATTTCCTGAGATGCTGAGAAAGGTCCTGTCACACATTCAGGGCCACAGAAGAGCAAGTCAGAAAACACATTGTGGGAAGAATTGGTGAATAGCACAGCAGGGACAGCGACAGAGGCTTCCTTTACTTCCAGTCTGAAATAGGTGGCAGACTTTAGAAACTTGATTCCCTCCCTCTCCTCACACACTGCGTTTCTTTCATTATGTCTGTAGAAAAGATGAAGTCTCAGTGTGGAATGTGTGAGTCAGGAGGAGAGGATTGGAAGAGGTTGACAGGGAACAGGGAAGGATATCCTGAAGCCATTCTCCATTGGTTAATCACAGGAAATGGACTAGGCTACACCAGACACGTACGTGCCACTCTGGTCACCACATCCTAAACCACTGACTGCCTGACTAACTTCCTAGATAGCTGTCTGGGCCAAACCGAATCAAAAGGCAGTGTAGGTGTGTGGCAGATCAGTTGAGATCTAAGGTTGTTTTCCCCTGACGGTACCAGCAGTACTTATCTCTGAAATGTTCCCAGTGTCTCACCAGCATTGTTCAGTTAGCATAGATTGGATGAAGGACTTTTGAGATTAACTTTATTAATATGCAGAATACTTTTTTAATCAGCTTCTAAAGAATTAATTACACTGATCTAGTCCAGTGCCTGGGGTAATAAATGAAAATATTGCTTTATCAGGTCAGCAGCGTGAAGCTCAAAGATTAAATCTATTAATGGACACAAAACAAGAAAAGCACCAAATTTACACATTGAGGAACGCAAATATTTGGCCATTTGAG
>VUQG01017813.1:3340-21931 GCA_015106755.1 Etia nguti
CATAAAGTCAGGGGAATGACAGTATTCACAAGAATGTACACAGTAAAATCATCCCATATTGTCAGGCGCAGTTGTTCAGAGCAGCTCCTACAATGAGCAATCCCTACAGGTAGAGGAGCGCAGAGAACAATGTAGAGCTTTACAAGAGGACCGTAATGGAACTAGTGTCCAGTTTTTGCCTTTTTATAGGTTGGGTAGTGGGATCTCTTTGACTGCACCTTGGATTAAGATTTTAGTTACAGTTTAAATTGGACAAGCAAACAACGAGAAGCTGAGTGTGTTCATTTCTGTGCATTCACAGTGCTGCAGTACTTGGATTTTATTGCGCCAGCATGTTAATCTCGAACAAATCCATAGTGAAACCTAAAAAGGTTTCCTTCATAGACGATGAGTTTTGTTTAGATGCCATCAAATTGATTGCGAGCCAGAGAAACAGACTTTTGTGTTGTGTTTCGAGAGCCAACTGTATAAATTAGCCAAAAATGGACGAACAGAAGAGACATTTGACAGTCTGAGGAAGGCAGGCTAGGAACCGAGAGTGTAAGTTTTAAAAAAAATTATTTATTTTTTCCTAATATTCTTAATATTAAGAAGCGCCAAGTGGTCACAAGTCAAAAAATGTTATGATTTATTTAACACTGTTAGTTTTACCTTTTGTATACTGCATTTTGTTAATTTTTGTTGGGGTTTTTTTGTAGTGATACTACGATGTCAGAGGAGAAACAGCGGATAATCTTACTTGAGAGGGTAAATAGACATGCTCCATCTTTATCATTGCATCTGATTGGATAAAAGTTTGTTTGTGTAGGCATGTCTGACTAATTCATTTTATATGTGTTGCAGACTTTGCACATGAAGGAAGAAGAAAACAAACGTCTCAGTCAAAGACTGGTCAGTTTATCATTTTCATTATAGGCTATGAAACAATTTCTCCACCAGGTGGCACTAGCATCAAAGAGTAAAATCCTGACCCAGGAGGCCAAGGAGCTCAGTGAATAAAAATGAGTCTTTAGGAAGAGGATCATTGAAATGTACAAGGGGATGAATTTTACTGAAGCACAGACGTGTATACTAATACACATGTCAAAAATGTACTTTTCTGGTGTGAAAAGATTTAGTCAATACTGATATTGCATAAATAGTTTAGATTATAATGTAATTCTGTCAGTTGGTAAAAGTATAAGAGTTCAAAGCCTATGTCACTTAGAGAAATTATATAATAATCCCCAGTGGAAGTCAATTCTTGTTAATATTATTAATTCTGCTTCGATAACATGAATAATGTTGCCCTTCTCCTTTTCTGTGTAGATGTCTCAGAGCATGTCGTCTGTGTCATCACGGCATTCAGACAAAATCGCCATCAGAGAGTAAGTGAATTTAAAAAAACAAAAACACACAGGGCCTTAACATGTCCTTGCTGATGTGTTTTATTTTCTGTCATGATTATGTACAATATAATCATACACATATGATTACCGTTAATGTATTTTCTTTTGTGTTTTCATTTTGTAATTCGGTTTCATCATCGTTTGGTCTCTTTATTTGTCTTTTTATGTTTCAGTTTCCAGGTAGGCGATTTGGTTCTAATCATCTTGGATGAAAGGCATGACAACTACGTGCTCTTCACAGTTGGTCCCACCCTGTACTTCCTCCATTCTGAGTCTCTTACTGCACTGGACCTCAAACCAGGTCAGCTTCACCAAACCCTTTTGAGTTTAGCGCTGTATCATTGGAATTTATTTTACACATTTTTTTTATAATAAAATAAAAAGGCACGACTGATTGTTGTGTGTTAAAATATATAATGACATGAGAGCTTTGTGTGCTGTGTGTACATGGGTGCTAAAATAAAATTTAGTTTAATCTTTGTTCTTGATACTGATGCTCTGTGGGCTTTATTTTACACACAGAAGAATTAGTGAACATATTCTTAAGTGTATTTAATGACACGATTTGTTTTCTTGTTTAGCATCAGGGACCTCAAGACGGCCGTGGGTACTTGGAAAGGTGATGGAGAAGGAGTATTGCCAGGCAAAAAAGGTACTTAAGTACTAAAAATACTTTCAGGTTACATATTCGATTAGTAATTAACCTTGTTTTACTTACAGTTTCAACCGTAGGCCTGCAAGTGGTCTTTTTTAAATTAATTTAGTTTTTTTAAACCAGAGTTGGATTTTTTTTAGTCACGTCAGTATTTTTCTTACAATTAAGTAAAAAGTCTGAACCTTCGTTGTTTCTTGTAATGATGTCTCTCTCCTTCTCTTCCTGTCTTTTTTCAGGCCCAGAACAGATTCAAGGTTCCTTTAGGAACCAAGTTCTACAGAGTGAAAGCTGTTCCATGGAATAGAAAAGTATAATAGCCAAGTAATGAGCTAAAATGTATATTTATATAGTTTAATTTTTGAACAGAAACATCACATCATAACTCATAACTTGAAAATCGAAAGACCTTAAAAATGGAAAGAATTAAGATCGCCATCATATTGTTTTGCATTTTATTTTAAAATCCCACTTGCTATCACTTTTTTTTCTTTTAAACCCAGATTTGTTATTGTGGACCAAATGCTATTAACCTTATTAGGGCAATGCCCTATACACTGTGGCATAATGCCATCTGACCTGTGTGTAAAATTAAACGAAATTTGGATGTTCAATATTAGTTCTCATTATCAGCATTTGTCCTTTTGTGGAAAATACTGTCATTATCAGCATAATTAAATGAAAAATATACATTTATTATAAATGTTTATGGAGGAATGTTCATGGCATGCATATTGATATATTTTCTTTGATTTACTTATCCAGATAAATGTTGTAGTTGGAAATGTAGTTAATGCTGTTTGTTACTCACAAAGCAGTATGGCCCTGTGTCAATACTGAAATGTACATTATGACTGACTAATGGAAACAGTCGTCTTTGCAATCCTTGAAATGCACTTTCAAAACAATGCTTTTGTTGATTTGAAAAGGGAAGTTAATTGAGCTGTCAGAACTAAGTAAATATATCAGCACAAACTTCTCACTATCATAGAATATTGATATGTAGAAAGGAATACTTTGTGACTGTGTTTCATTATCGGGAGACATTGTATATTACCCATCAAATCACATGTAACATTAAATTACTGTATTGTAAAAGCTAGAGTTTTGAAACAATAAAGGACTGATCCCAAACGGATTCAGTAGTTTTTTTTTTTTCTTACCTTTTCATTCTTTCCTTTGATGCAGAAATATAACAAATACTTATGTGCACATTAATATTACAGTTTTTATGTTTCATGGGGGGGGTGGTGGCAGACAATTATAATTTTTCACTGAGACGTCATTCTAACCATTTTGTATGATACAAAAACAGCAGAAGCTTTTAAGGCATATACAGTAAATGGCACGTATAATGGTGATTTTTAAAATTTTCCTGGGGGAAATTCAGGAGTCAATGTGGAATAGCATAGTATAGTGTATTCATTTGATTTAGCATTTTTGCTTTTGTGGAAACATTAATGTTGGCACGGTGCTGCAGGAAACAGACTTCAAAAAGGCTTCAAATCGGGGCCCAAGAACGATGCGGCCCTCATGGAGAAGGAAGCCCACCAACATCACTTTCCCAGTTCACAGCGGGGAGCATAGCAGCTCTCCGCCGAGCACTCTCTACCATGTGGGTCTAGGGGTGTTTTAACAATGTTTAGCTCTATTTTCTCCATTTAGCATAAGCCTGTTGTCACATTTGGATGGCTCCTTCATAAATTGATGGTGTGATTCCTACAATTTCGGGACAGGCCTGAATGACAAAATATGCAACACAACATTCGATACCGAGGTGCCTGGCAAGCACCAACCATGTGCACTGGACAGGCTCTTAGTGTAAATGTTTACAACCCCCCACTGAGCTCAGTGCTGCTGGGAGTCACTCTCATCGGGCTGAATGGGATTTAACACTGCCATGTGTAGTCTCAAGCTAGTCTAGTCTCAAGACTTTTTTTCTTAACATTTTTGAGTTCTTATCTTTAGTAATGAATCTTAGATTTGGCTGCATGCTTAGTAAGTCATAGTGTAGTGTCTGTATTTAGTATTATTTCATTCATTAAAAGAAATGGCAACAGTTTAATTTATATATCTATATCTTTAACACGCACACACATACATAATGAGCTTTAATGAAATGACAATTAGCAAAAATTATGTAGACTACATCTTTATATATATATATATATATATATATATATATATATATATATATATATATATGATCACCCAGGTAATTTACAATTAATTTGATTAAATATGAAAATCTGATTTCATAATAAAATGATTTCAATGACAATTACTGTGGTCTGAGTTAATCAGGCAATTCCTTCTGGAGTTAGGACAGTTACACTTTAAAAACCTATTTTAATCAAGAGGTATAACAATGAGAAAAAAAAATCTCTTCCAACTTGCCCTTGGTTATTTAAGAAAAATAAAATTGCAAGACTTAATATATCTTTCACATCTTTGTTACTAAACACTGAAACTGTGTTACTGTATACTGAACATTGTAAAGAACACTAGGAAAATGGTCCCCTTGCAAAACATTATGGCATACTTATAGACTATAGCTTTTCATGCACAGGCTGAAATTGTATTTCGTTTATAACGCATGAAAAAGTCAAAAAGCAATAAACTTGTTTATATGCAGAAGCACTCAGTAGATTCATTACAAATATACTTAGGTAATTTTGTAAGGACAGGTATATTAATGCAGCGCTCTAATGCCATCAGCTGAAAGTCAAAGACACATTATAAATGCCTTTCTTTGCATGACAACATATGCCAGAGGCACTAAATGAAGGTTTAGATGAGTAAATGTGAAATATCAAAATGATGTCAAAGACGACTCACAAATGATGTCTTACAGTCTGAGATCTTTTGCTTTGTCGCTGATATATTCTGTATTTGAAGATAATACGCAAGTTGTATTTGATTTTCCAATATCTCTGACACTATACTAGATAGATGCTGCAAATAAACAAGCATTATTTGTAGAGTAAATATATGCATGAACTTCAAATGATGGATAAATGAAAATAAATAGGAAAGCCTTAACGTAACATTTATATTTTAGAAATCTAAATGGAACGAGTGTGTTGAAGAAGAGCCAAGAGGCATTAAGGCTGAAACTGCAAACCAAGGAGTAAATCGACTTAATGCCATCACATTTCCACCCTATTCATGCCTAAGAAAAGGGTTAGGGAAAGAGATTAGGTTATATATCTGCTGTCAGGGACTGAAGAGACCAAGTAGAGAACTTCACCTAAACAGAATGATGATCAAACAGACATGCTTTAACAGACATGCTTCATAATCTCATCCGTTATTGTCCTCTCTCTGCCTTGACTACAGGTTCAGTAGAAAATCTTAGACAGGGGCAGATTAAATGTGTGATGAAATGTCTGAGAAATATGTGAGAATATAAGGATGGTTGATTTTCTACCCACATGACGAACATAATCACTATTAGTAACACATATCTACATAAATATGATAATTCAAAATTTAAACACATTTATTGGGTTCATATTGGAAATCATAACCATCTGATGGCATAGTTTTATGGATAATTACCGCTATAGAGATAATGCAGCATGTGAAAGGAAAGCTTTGAGGCTTCTCCACTCACTGGGAGGAGAGTGCGTAGGTTTAGTTGTGCATCGGAGCTGTACCCAAAAGGCAAATATGTGGAAAGTTTGGTGACAAGCATCCAGGCGTGTGGTTAACAAGATTGCATCTGGTGAGCAGAAAGTGTAGGATATAGCTTAACTATGTATTTAAAGGGCAAATTATTTTCACATTAAGTTCAATGCCATCAGTAATCCTTCCAAATATAGATAGAACTATTTCATTTTCAGTAGAAAATAATTATTCAAATACCCTATAGTGCAAATCCCTTTAATTTAGTGCATGACACAGTTTTTGATTTCCTACCACAGAACAAAAACGGAGAAGAATCCAGTAAACATTAAAATCTGTTGTCTTATTTTGGTAATCTGGCTGCTTACTGACAAGTAAATAATCAATACAAATAGTTCTGAAGTGTCTGAAAATAGACAGGCGATTTAAACTGTAACTAACAGCCATGCATTTTCCAGCTGCAGTGCAGTGTTGAGGAAATGACACCAGCTTTGATGGGCTGTATAGCTTTTGAGATGAGCCTCTTTATGCCGCTTGCAGTTCCATTATGGCTTTGTTCGAAAGCTTGTTTACCTGCTGATAACATACACTGGTGGATTCAGGAGCACCGATCCAAAATCTGCTGCCAAAGTCACTCAAGTCTCATTGTACTGCAGGAGGGGAAGAATGAAATGTTTATGCGGAGGGGAATGCAAATGCTAAATGTGAAATCAAACTATGGGACCAATAAGGGATCAGAATAACTTTGCCAGGTTTTATTTTTAGCCCAGTTGCAATGCTAGCTTTGTGGAACACTCTTCACTTTAGCCTCTGTGCATCTGTGTGCTTAGGTTTTGCTCAGTGCAAAACTGCTGCTCCAATTTTACAAATAATTTAACTGTAAGTTGTTGGTTTTTTTTAATTATGTGAAAGGGAAGTTAATCTGCTTCCATCACGCGACACATGACTCTGATTAAACTGAAATATCCTACCTGACTAAAGACAGCCTGAATATGTTGTTGTTTGTCTGTGATAAGGCTTAATATCAAACAGCCAGCAGATCAAAAACGGTTCATCGAATCTCATCGTTGTACATCACTTGAATATTTTTGGATTTCACTGTTAGAAAAGCTATGGTCTTGGGTCAAAGGAATAGCCCCTTGGTTTGCATATTAAAGAGGATTTACTAGACCTCTGTTAGCCATGCATCCCCATGCAGGCCAGTCTCCAGGGGGCCAGCAGGGCCCCACAGACGGGCAACTAGGGGGCCAGGTGACCCTGTCTCTGAGGTTAGCAGGAAACACTAAAGAGGGATGGGCAGGGAGCTGAGGAGCCACTGAGTGCGAGTGTGCAAGGCTGGTGATGGCAGCTGTCAATGGTTTGGAAGGAGAAGCAGACAGATTGTGCGTTCTGTTGGTGCAGCCAGTTCGCCACCTGGCAGGCTTTTCCTTGTTAGAACTTCTTGCTGTTTCTGTTCTCATCAGAGAAATGTTTTTCCTCTTATCCTCTGTGTTCATGGGAAGTTAAATTTGTCAGAATGTTTAAAGATGTTTAACGAAAAGCAATTGTTTATAGTATGCTCTGTGCATTGTACAGAATGGCTGCCGCTCATGTTTCCGATCAGATGCAGTCAAGAACCCCGATTTATTAATGTAAATCTTCAATTTTTTTGTGATAAACTGCATTTTTTTTACAGAAATTAAATTACGGATAAAGAGAATGTACGCGGTGTGCCTTCTCGGTGTTGACCTTAGCTGCATTATTTAAGTGTTCTTTAAGAAAAGAAGGTGTAGGATTTGCTTAGAAAAAAATAATCTGTAACTTTCAAATCCCATCATAGCCATAAATACTGCACCATGTTGTTCAGTTGTTATGAAAAAATGCAAGCAGAAACCATGAAAAGCTTAAAAGTACATTTAAAAATCAAATTTGGCAGTGAGTCCTTGTTCCAACAGGATTAAAAAAAAAAAGTCTTTCATTTGATATAAATATATGCAAAGAGAGTGGTGTGGTGATCTGGGTGCCAGAGGTGGCGCTTTACTCTGGATATTCTGGCTTGGGCCGGTAAGGGACATAAATTAACATGAATTAACACATGCATGCAATAAGAAAATAATTAATTCAAGTTATCAGTCACCTCTTCCATTCCAGGAATCTGATTGACAAGATAAAGTAATGTGCAAACTGCTTTTCAAAGCTAACAGCCTGGAGCACCCCTCCTATTAGTTAGTCATTCCCTCAGTATCACACCCGGAATCTGTCATTTCACAATTTTCTCCTATAATGCATATGTGCCGCTCTCACCACTCCACTACAGCAACTGCCATCTAACAAGTTGACACAGAGAATGATACAATTCACGTCCAGTATTCAGTTCCATATACAGCAAGCATCTGAGGCAGACGGGTCAAGAATATGGTACATTCTGTTCTCTCTCAAAATTGCTTTTCCAGGACTCTAGAGGAGGTAGATAAAGCTCCCGTGATATCCTCCAGACACCTAAGGGAAGTTTTTAGGGTTAAAAAGTCTCGTCAGGTGTAAAAATAGGTTGTAGCGATGAAATTATGGGATATTTCCTTTTAAAAGACTCATGCCTGCATGATTTTCATAGAACGTGATTCTTGGTAGGCATTTAAGTGTCTATTTACCCTCTATAAAAACAGCAAGCCTCCTAAGAATTGTTAACTCAAACTCACAAAGCACATAAAACATTCACACAACAAATCTAAAATACATACATCCTTCATATATAATTCACAATAAGAGCCTTATTTTAAAAATGATTCAAAAAACATGTTTTGAATGTGACATTTTAGTATTTCCAACTACCAGATTATTGCAAACACATTGTGCACAGTAAAAAAAAATAGTTTTGTACCAGGGGTCCCGGTGCTACAGCAAGTATAATACCATTTCCAAAAAGTTGGGATTCTGTTTTAAAATGTGGATAAAATTACCAAGTCCGATCTTTTTCAAATCATTTAAACCTTTTATTTTATTAAAAATACTACAAAGACAGCAGAAAGTACACCATAAGAGTACAAAGACAAACCCTTAAAAAAAAAAAGAGAGCATGGACAGGGGCATGTTTACTGCTGGGTTGCATCATCTCTCCTTTTAACAACACTGTGTTTGGCAAATGAGGAGACCAACTGCTGTAGTCTTTAAAGCAAAATGTTTTCCTGTACTTGCAGTATTTCAGCAGCTCAACAGTTCAAGGCTTTCTCTGTTATATTTTTCATTTTATAATGTTTCTTTCAGTGAGGGGCGAATCTTGAATGCAGGTGAGCTAGTTTAGCAGACTGAATAAATCAACACGGCGCAATGTTTTGTACAGTGTGCAGAAGCTTAAATGGACATTGTTTTGCTGGAATTAGCAAGGCCTTGCCTGAAAAAGACGTAGAGCATTAATGGTGCCTTCACATATGCGAGTTAACCCACGTACATGTTGTTTATATGTTTATTTGTTTTTTGTAGATGTTGAACTTTCTTACTAACTTGTATTTGTGGATGCGGGGACTAACTGTGCTTTCTGTTTTCAGTGTTTTTGAGCTCTTGACTGATCTCCACTACAGAATAATGTCCATTTTTAAAGCAGCTATCTCAGGACTCAAAGATCAGTGACCCTTGTATGCAAAGATTTCTTCAGATTATCTAAATATTTTAACGACATGACATACCTTACATAATAAATCCCTCAAAAATTATTTTTAAATTGAACTATTTGCTGAAATAGCTATATTCCTCACCATGTGAACTACAGAAAAACCCACGCACTCTATAATGTTTTTTTTAATACTCAGACACTTTTGTTAATTAACCTAATTTGTTAAGAGATGGTCCCCCGAGTGCTTTTTGTTTAACATTAGGCAACTTTTCCAGTGTTGTCCTTACGCCTGCCAACTTCCAACTTCACTAAAATTGTTGTCTTTGCACTATTTCCAATAATAATAATAATACTACAGGGTTTCAGTGATATGCATACAATTATATTCTACTTTTATTTTCAATTTATACAGCATTCCACAGAACATGTAGGCTGCATTATAGAAAAGTCCAGAGTTGTTCATGCTTGTGCAGACATATGCTTTTTTCACCCCCTCCCCAGAAAAAGCAAAGCAGTTTCAGCACAGGCCATTTAAAGCATCCTTATCTCTTAACTCGTTGTCTGTTACCTTCCAAACCTACTTTTGATAGTACATCAGTTAACCAAGCATCTCAGTCTGTAAACGTTGCCTGCTGTGCTGGCTAGTTTAACTTGGTGTTTAACTGCCCCCTACCTGGTTGCTTTATTCATGCTACCAGCAATTAAAAATGTTGTAAGCCTTGCTCCATTTTTCTCAATTTTTATTCAACCAATCTAGGTACCCTGGTAAGAGCGCTGCTTAAAAGAGCTCTGGTAAAATTTGTCTGCTCACAAATAGTAAGTCTGAATAAGTTGAATAGCGTCAGAATTTCTGTTCACCCACTTATTAAAACAATTAATTAAGTATATGTGTGTCTCGTAGCATCTGTGTAAACATGTTTTTAATGCAAATGACCAAATCTAGTAGACTTTTTAGCTTTGCAACGTGTTTTATTTTTTTGATGCCAATTACATAGCGTTCTTTAAAGAATATAATCTTGAAATCAAATTTTTTGGGAGACATTTTTTTGCTTTTTAAAATTTGTCAGCAGTCTAAGGGGGATGAGGTAGAGCAAGCTGTAAACCAAAAAGCCTGGTTGTCCAATTTTGGGTGACAGAAAAAAAAAAAAAAATCTCCAGAGGAGGATAGTGTGCACAAAAGTTGTTCTGTTGGCTGTGAGTGTGGTGTCAGCCGGTCCCAGTCCCTGTGGCCCTCACCGTGCACTGTGCAGGCCTGATGGGAAACTGACTGCAGCACAGGACATGGCCTCGTTTGTTCACGGTCCCCCCTCTCTGAAAAGAGTTATGCTGTCTGTTTTGAATGGACAGCGTTTTTCTTTGTGTGCTCGATCAAAACACAGGGCAAAGTTAGTCAGCAAGTTGCATAGCTTCTGCATTCTGATTCTTCAAGCCTCTTTTGTATGAAGTTTAGCACAATGTTTTACACTGTGTTTGACCTGAATGGCATGCTGAAGGTAGGAACATTTTTTAAAAACTATCAAATAGAAAGGGGTAGAAAGTCATTTTCGTATGCAGTTTTTTTCTCACTCATTTCTCTGTGATAGAACAAAATAAGTAACACGATCATATGGGGTTAAAAAAGCTCTGCTGTAATACAGGAAATGACAGAGTGCAGTGTAGCTGAAATATTTATATGCTTTTATCTGATCTATTTCCTAACCACAAGGTATTTGCCTGTGAATCCCTGGCACTTTTGATATTACCTGAAGGCAAATGGTATATAGATTTATACAAGTTATTTACAACAACAGCCAAGCCATTCCTCTGGAAACTAGGCTGCAGATCAAAGGATTGTTTTGATCTCTACTTAGCATATTTGTTTAACCTAGCCAGTGATTCTGAAAAGTGCACAAGCTTTTCGGTGATATGCAGAGCACCCTTTATCCGTCTTTTTCTTCTGTTAGCTCTGGATTTAAGTACTTTCTGTATTTAGGAGACAACTGGATTTGCCAGCTTTTGAAATTTAGTTGCCCACTGCTAGCAGTCTTGGCACTCAGAAATAGATAACTAGGTATGTTCCACTGCTAATCCTGATCGGCCTTGTAATAGTATTTGTGGACTGTACAGCACTCAATTAGGGCATAATGTGCTATTTTTATTTCCTTTAAGTTGGATTAAATATGAAAACATGTTTGTTTGTTTGTTTTTTTCAGTTTCCATCTACTGTTTACTGTGTGGGTACTTTGCAAAGTATTGTTTTATACTGTTTCAATCAGTACGACTCTCTCCACACAGGATTGCAAAATGTCAGGAGAAAAACAATGTCCAAGCGCTCTCTCTACAAAAGATGCCAGGGCAATCAGGAAATTTTCTGGAATGCTTAAGAGAATGCATATGCACACAATGCCCTAATTCTCTCTTACTTTGGGTTTGGAAAAGATGAGCCCAGGTTTATTGAGAGCCAAAAAAGGGGGCAGATGGCTCACAAGAGGGATAAACCTGGGAAGTCATGCTGTAAATGTGTTTTACAGAAAACAATGAAAGGAGCGGACAAAGCGATTGTGGCAAAGTCCTTTGGAAAATGGAAAAGCAGCTCTCTAAGGTCCAGGACCATGGAGAAGCCGGATGAGCCGTCCGAGGAGAGTAAGGAGAAGAGCCTTTCCAACTGCACCTGTGAAGCCCCCCAACTCGGCAAGAAACCAGTTGGTAAAAGTACACTATTTTCTTATTTCAAGTCTATTCATACTAATGTGTCTATCCACTTGCTTTTTCTTGTGGCAATTTTAATTATTACTGCGGTGACTTGGTTTTTTTTGTGTGTGTGTGTGTGTTTTTTTTCATTTGACTCTCTGGCCTGCCATATCCGGTGAACAAACAAACCACATTGTTGGGCAAGAGAATTCCTTTTGAGGGAAAGTGTGTCTCCGATGATACAGTGTTGCCAGAAAAAGACAAAGCAAAAAATAGCAAACACAAAAACAGTCACAGGTGCATGGGAAAAAGAGAGAACCGAGTGAATGGTCACTGCGGTCCCCAGGAGGTCTTTCAGTGTTAGCCAGTGCGGTGGGTGGACTTCTGACAAGGACGTTGGTTAGCAGCCAGGTGGAGTGTGTAACTGAGAATGCTCCTGTTTATTCTTTTCACATGCTAATGCGGCTCCTGTGTGACTTTAATGCGGCAAAACTTTTTCTTGGAGTTAACATTTTTGTTGTTTCAATACCTGGTCTTGTATCACAGCAGTGGACTGATTCAAAAGCTCCACACTCTTTTATAAACGGCTGGGACTGTGCCAAGGAGGGAGATACATTAAGTATGGGGTACATGGTGAAAAAAAATACACTGGTTGAATATTTTCAATGCAAACAGGTACCGACATTTTACTTTAAAATAGGCAGTCATTATTTGTGTTAAAATTGTAAACTTGGACAATATTTTTCCAGTTTTTTTCTGGTTAAAGTATATAAATGGACAGCAGGAAGTGTTCATATGGGTTCTTTTGGTTTCTCCTATCTTGATTGCAGCATATTATCTCGCATACACATGCAGTATTATGGAATTGCATCTACCCAAAAAATAAAAAATAGATACCAGCTTTCAAAAACTCTGTAATGAAGGACTGCATGAGGACCCACGTTTTGAGCAAATGCACCCCTATGTGGTCAAACTAAGAATTTGAAAGAAAAACACAGGCCGTGCAGCCATTACCAAGCTTTTACAGCCATGATATCTAACGTGCTCTGTCAGTATTGCTCTAAATATTCAAAATCACATCTTAAGCTTTTATTAGTGCTTTATTAGTGTAGAGCCAACACAATATCTAATTGAGGAGCACAAAAAAAAAAGCAATATGGCTTCACACTATGGGTCTTTCCATACCTTGTAGTGTACAATCTGTAAATAGCTTCAAAGGCACTGCATCTGCCATCTGCACTTCTAGGAACTCTTCTGCATAACCATTAAAACAAGCTGTCTCAGAGGACATCATTCGTATTTCAGCCTCAACCCTGAATTACAGTGTGTTCATTATAATTATAAGGGAGGAGTGTTGCCAGGCTAGCCTGCAGAATGCCAGGTGCACACTTCCATAATCTACCATTTTAAACAACTCGGAGCATTAACAACAGTATCTACATGCTATTCAGCCATTAGTTCTCTTTGGCTTTCATGCTCAAACTCACATCATACATCTGAGCATTTTGTATTCTGCAACAGACATACGAGAAGAAGAAAGTGCAATACTTTGTAGTGTTCCATTTTTCCTAAGCCTGCTTAGGTTATGTGACTGAGCCATGCCGCTGTGTGAAATTTTATCCCGATACTGGCACTGTATCCTTGTGAGGGAGTCTTGTAAAATAGGTTTACTTAGCGCCTTTGCTGGCATTTTCCGAAGATAGCAAATGCACACACACTGTCCGTGATCGGATTAACTCTTCAACAAAATGATGTAACTCTTTGTCTTTCTTGTGTGGCATAGGTTTCTGTGCTTAAGTTTAGTGGTCATCCGGTAGAGAATAGAAACACTTGAAATCCACTCACAGCATTATAATCCATATATTATATATATAATAGATGACAGCCTTGGTTAATCATTCTTTGTCACCCAAATGTGATATGTCACTGCCCAGAGTGAGTCATTCACCAAAAAAAGAAGAAGAAAAAAATATCCCTAGATTTTTTTCAGATACTGCCTCAAACTGCACATCCACAATCCTTAATTAAAAGCAAATTCTAATTTGTAAGGCATTTATATTTGAACTTTGCCTGGTGTTCCTCTGTCATGTTGAGGCACAGGATTTAAATTTCATGTGATAAGTGTGAACGATTTTTTAAGCATCCAATACAGTAAAAAGTACGCGATGCCAAGTACACGGAGAACATGAATTTGCACCTGAGGACATATAGCTTTACATCCGGAGTCGCAAGGTGTGTCAAGACAAAATGTTAATTGCACAATTTATGAGAGAAATCAGTTGAAATATCTCCACGGATCTCATTTATTTACATTTTAATTACTACTATTACTTATTCTTATTTTTTGGATGTGACCATAGCAAGCCCAATTCCTCCCCTACACTAGAAAGAAGCAGAATGACTGTTTTCCACTGGAGGTTTAGATGCTTGTTTATCACTTTTAAATACCATCATCTTTGCTGAAATCCCCTCTCAAAAGAACCTTTCACTTGCTGGAATAAATTCAAATTAAAATTTAAATCCCTCTTTGCATTTCTTCAGCCTTTTTTAAAATAGCTGCCTCCTTTTAGAAAGCTGTTTATGTAGTGATCTGTTCATAATCCAGTTTGTTTCTCAACAGCGAAAAACACAGAAATCGTATTATCACTATCTTGGAGAGATGATGCGAGAAATCAGGAAGTATAAATGTCTGGATCTGTGGAAGTTTCCAAAGTTGTAAAGCTGAAGAATATGGCAAAAGCCTTTAAATAAAGTAGTCGGTAACACTCCGATTTGACTTGCAAATATGCTGCCAGTAAATTGTGCTGCAATATCTCAAACATATTTCCCCAACCTTTAGCAAAGCTAATATAAGTGTGCTCATTCAGTGAATACAAAACATTTTAGCATGTTTCAGACAACAGATAAACAAAATTCCTGGTACAATGTAGATAGATTTGTTATCAGAAATCTTGATATGTGTGACAAACAGCTACTGAAGAGAGAACTGGAGGATTAACCCCTGGCACTGTAGCTGACAAGTCATGCAGATCTCTGTAAACAGCTCTTTCTAATCTTAGGAAGTGCTCACCTTCCAGTATACCGAGAAAAACAATATCTAATCAAAAATGTAACAAATATAAACAGAAACAGCAGACATTTACATGCAATGCCTTTTGATAACAATCCATTTCAGATGTAAAATGACGCAGAAGAGGCCATAGGGAAATTTAATTTGCTCAAGCTAGATTGGATTTATTGTTTGGAAACAAATTATAATTGTGTCTCCAGAAAGTTAACCAAGATCTAAACAAAAGGAAATCAATGACCCACCCCCATTAATCACTCAAAGCCAGCTACTTGTGCTGTAGAAACTTACTTCATAATCAATTTCTTTGTTTTGCTCAAAGGGCATTTGCATTTTAGTTCATGTCAGCAAGCTTCCTGTATCTGGCGCAATCAAAAATTGCAAGCCATCCACATTAATGGAGTTTTTTTTTCTATTTATTCAAGTGCATATCTCTGAATACTCAAGATGATTTTAGCTTATTATGCAAACAGCCCTGCAAATATTTTGTTGAGTGATAAACTAAACTTTTCTGATACCTCATTCTTCTGCTGTCATGGAAAAAATTATTTTATTTTAGTAGCCTACATACATCTGACACATTTTTCCTTTAGTTTCAGTGACCAACAATCTCTAATGAATATCTTATCCTTAGGATCTTGTTACTGAGCACCCCCAGGACTTCTGAGACCAGACACAAATGCCTCTTGTTAGTTGTGTCTAGACATACTATTACAGCCACCAAGGTCATTATCAAAGCATGCATTATACACACCTGTTACCATTGTGTAGATGCTCGTTTTTGGCTGAACATCCAAGCTCCTATCTCGCCATTTATAGGCGTGTCTGCTTCATTGTCTGCCTGCCTGAGTGAAAAAGATGGGCACTCATATCTGGACCTAACCTCTCAATGACACAACAAAGTGAGTCTACAGGCCTTTGAAAAAGAAGACATCGACTGACCAATCAAGCGCTGATTTATTAAATGTAAGCAATCAGACGCTCTCAGTTTAGGGTGGTGAATGTAAGAACCAGTTGTGATCGTTGCCACTGATACTTATAGACGTAAATATATTTAAACCAAACTCACAGGGTTTTGGGAATACCCATTATTTTGTTTCTATGACTGCACTGTATAGATGTAAATAATGTTTGCTTGATTACCTGCCCCATTTTGTAAAATTTGGTCAACATGGGGAAAAAGAGAAAGAGGACAAACAATCGCTGATTAATGAAACAGGTAAATACATTATATAGATAATTGCTATCACTTTTAGATTGTTTGGACTTAAGCTTACAATGGTAAAACATCTTGGTAAATAGTAAATTGTGAGCTATGTCATATAAAACATAAAATTAAATGGAATCAATTAGAATTGAAATGCAGTCTTAATAATCACCATGTTTTCTGGATTTTATAATCTCGTGTGTAGCCTTTCTACCATACAGACCTGGAAGCTTGGCTCTTTGGTTAATTCATCAGTCAGATAAATGCAAAGAACAAGTGGTGCTGACTAATAATAAAAGCTCCTCCTTTTTCATTTTGAATGTACTGGATGTATGGATGCTAATGCCAATGTAATTATGCTAATCAACATCTCTTCCTATGTAGTTTCAGTAAACATCTGGAGGTGACATAAAAGCTCACCTATACCCTTTTTCACCTCAAAAGCCAAAGTTTGGTCACCTGTTTCTTCTTTTAAAAACAGAAATTTGGCTACAGGGTAATTTGTATTAGTTTATTAAAAACAGTATTTCACACCCTACGAGCGTAGGATTTATCAAGTTTGGAGAAACTTTTTCAAACTCAAATTTAACCATGGTCCTACAGTAGCTCCAAAGGCATCGGTTCAATGAAGAGATAAAAAAACACAACCTACATTTGTTCACAAAACATTCCAAATGTTATTGAAGTCTCTTCAAAGGACACTGAATAAACATATTGTAAGGTTGCCCACGGTCACACATAAATCGCCCAAAAGGGGATTGCTGGGAAGTAATCTAATCATTTCCTTTAACTGAGACACACTGACATGCAGTGTAGATAATGATCCCCATGAAAAATGCACTGTATTTTCAAAAGAATATTCCCTGTCTGTTGACATTAACATAAAGATAGTTCTACATCCTGGAGCCATATCAACAACATGTACTTATGTTTGGTTACCCATATTTGCATATGCAAATAATTTATTTAAAATTTAATTCAGTCCTTTTATGTGACTTTGTGGCGATGAACAAGCGGCATCAAGTGGTTGCACAATGAGGGTTCAGTACCACCAAGAAATACCATTTGTGTCATTTTAGACCGAGCTTGAAGCATTACAGCCGAAATTAACCACAGTTCAATATAGATTTCTACGTGTCTATCACATTCAATGGGACAGTGAATATGCATTGTTGTTTGGCTGTACGGGCTGCCACGCAAAATTAGTCGTGTTGCTTTGTTGAAATTACAGGGCGGGGTGTTGAGTGAGGGGGTTTGTTGAAGTTATACCACTGACATTTTGATCCTGCAGTACATTAGAAGAATTCAGTTAAACATATTTGTGTAGGTTTCACAGGAGGAAGGTATAGTGCTCAAAACAACAGGGGTGCTGTGACACTTCACTTTGCTTACATAATTTGCAGCAGAATGCAAAAAGCTTTTAGACACAGATGTGACCCATTGTAATACCTTTCTAAATGCAATCAAACACTTTCTACAAATATGAGCAGGACTTTTTAAATGTGAACCCTTGTTTGACATGTAATTTTGTCCAACCCACTCCTCTTTCATTTCTCCATCAGCTCTCTCCAGTTATGCCCACATTTTCAGTTGATGAAATAGCTTGACAAAACACTAGTTTATGTTGCATGTTGGCTCTGAATGAGTTCTCTCTTTTCGAGATCCGAACAGATGTTATGGCCAAAAGAAAATGTTACATTTTCGTAAATGGTGTTGTTGCGCGGTCTTCAATATGTTCTCACAATTTGCCGGGACTGCTTAACACGAGTTGATTCTTTTTGTGTTTTCTTCAAACAAAGCTGATGTCTGGTCATGGACATGAAATAATCATCCCTTAGAACAAGCTTGCTGTGGCCTCACAGCGAGATTGTCTACATCAGGAATGAGAGAACATGCCATTTGATGAGATGCTTACATAGATGATCCTTTACTTTCATATATTTGTACGATTATCAGGTACAAATTGCGAAAAAAAGAGGGTAAAACAGAGCATGTCTGCTCTCTTTGTATGTCTCTTTCACAGTGTACCATGAATTGGCTCTTGAAGACAGTTAGAAATTAGACTTTCAAATGAGGCATTAAACAAGGTGATGATCAACTGCCAAACCTTAAGTAATGATATTCTCCATCCTCAAGTCCCCAGCCTTGCATAACCAAATGCACAAATCACAGGAAAAAGAACTGAAAATTCATTATTATTACATATTGTGTTCACACGTCAGTCCCCGGGGACTGGGGGGACATCACCGACAGATAAGCGTGTTTGGGTGGCCCCTACCATCAGCTGGGGAAGGGCTAGGCTTACATCTTGAGGGGGGGCCCCCTCATGGGTATCACTTATTTTAAATCCTGAGCCTTACCAACCCCCCCCCCCCCCCCCCTTTTCCCCCCCCC